>JAPYZP010000251.1:0-29444 GCA_030522985.1 Torymus sinensis | reverse complement strand
TGAGATTTTGACTTCAAACTTTTAATGGGTCATAGAACGTTCAAAACCGCAGCGGAGTGTTCTCTTGATTTTTTGTGATTTTACGTATTTTATTTTTAACAAGCTTCAAACTGTGTCAATTGCTCGGTCGGTAATGGTAGGACTATGCCACCCCGTTAAAAAACAATGAGGTTCTCAATTCGATCATTTTTTTTTTTAAATGTTAGACCAGCGATTATTCCAAAACTACCGAAACGACCGATTCAACTGAAAATTTTTTTTTTAATGAAGGTAATTATCCTCCAGTGGTCCCATTTCAATCTTATTTCATTTATTTCATATCACTAAAATTCTGAAATAAAAAAAAATTATTTTAAATATTTGACGTAAGTACTTTTATGTCACGGCGTGGCATAAGTGTCACTTTTACGCACGCTAGTTAATGCAAGCGGACGCAATAGTAGCGTACTTCTGCATCGCCGTGTCATAAAATATTGTTCGATACTATTTGGCCACAGCTGACTATCCAAACTCGGACATGGCTGAACATTACGTCGATGATACTACTGGTATCTGGCAGCTCCAGTGCAATCAGTATAGGCTCATAATTAACCGGTACTGGGCCAGTATTAGGCTAGTCAAATGAGAATTCCGGTGAATTGATCGATATTACATGATTTCACGGGAAATACATGCAAAAAGCTGAGAATAGTTTGAGTATGATATGTATGAGCCAGTATTAAGCTAGTACTGAGTCAATACTGGTTTAAGTATTCGTAGGAAATGATAAATGAAAGTTTTTCTTCTATTCTTCTCATATACTGATTTCTCTGAAACTAATGGACGCATCTGAATGAACTTCTTTTCAAATCAGAGAGGGTGATTTTTATAATCATTCTTATTCTTGAATTCGATAACAATAATAAGAACAATGTTATTGTTATTAATCATTGGGTGACTCATACTTAAATGTTAATGAAATGAATCTCGGTCGTTACAATTAAAGAGTGTGAACTAAAATGTTTTTTGGAAAAAAAATAACCGACTTTGAAATACACACTAAAAAGTATGAAATAATCTATTAAAAAATGCACTAAAAGTACATTATAATCAATCAAAAGTATAAACAATCAATCAAAAAACTTTTGATGTCGGGGCCGTATTTTATCGATTACAATGTATTTTTAAATACGGCCCCGACTTCAAAAGTTTTTTGGTTGATTATTCCTTTTTATCGATTATAATGTACTTTTGGGGCATTTTTTATAGATTATTTCATTTTCTAAATAGTTTATCAATATTTAGATACAAAATCCTAAAATTTTAAATTGCAGAAATGAAGGGTTCATCGCTAATACAATTTGAACGACGGACGGTTAGACTCCTCGCATGTTTTCTGTGCTGCGCCGGAGCGCAATCTTACATACGTATTACACTATTTCGTTGTTACATACTTAATAAATATCAGATCACCAATTTTGCAAACATAATTTTTTGTTAGAAAGCTATATATTTTGGTCTAAAATTTAATGTCAAAGAGTTATTCAAATGAATACAAAAATTGTCCTGGTATTTAAGCATTAAAATAAGAATCTAGACCTATTTCTCTGGAGCTCCGACTTTATTGAAATAAAGTTTCAAATGTGGCAAACAACCGATGCTCAAACTCAAATTGTTTCTAATTCATCATTTATTGACATCTTTGTTCCTCTTTTAATTTTTAATTTATTTGGGTTTTCATTTTAAACTAGTTCTTAACTGCCCAACATGCGACACAATTATTCCTCTACAACAATAATCAATATAGTTTGCCAAAGGTGGTCCTTTATTATAGAGGATCAAATTTAAAAATTGGTCAGAAATGCATGGTAGTTTTTCGGACAATTTATCTCGTGATCCCGTAGTAGTTTATCTGATCCGAAAAATTATAATCAATTACCTTAATCAAAACTATTTTTTATTTCGGCGAAAAATAGTAAATTGAGCAACAAGGGGAGAAAATGAGATATTCCAAGCGATGGTGATAGGTAAAGTGTTTTCAACACGAGTTGGAGTCGAAGGCGTCGAGTCTGAAATAGTTTTTCTTTTTGTGTTACTTACACGCTATATTTTTTTTCTAACTAGAGTATGATAGGTCCTTATTTATGCATGGAAGTTCGGTAGGTTATTGTGCATTTCCAACGATTCAGAAACTCAAAACATATTTATGAACTCGCAAGGTTAATGCAACGAAGATTGAACGTTTTTCCGAACTTTTACTCGAAATAAGTTCGAAATTACAAGAGTCAAAAGTTATTCTTAACAACTTCAAAATGAAATAAAAAGTGTTAGATAGCTTTATATAGGTATGTAAAAATATTGTAATTTTATATGCTTAAGGTGGCATTGGCGGTCTAGTAGACCTAAAGCTATGAAAATGGTGTATAATATGCGTTTACTCGTTCCAATCTGAAAATTCATATAATAGGAAAAAAGGTTCTGAACGGGGCGAAAAAAATTTTTTTTAGCAAATTTCCAATGTTGCAAAAGTAGATTTTGTTCAATGAAAAGAATTTCAATGACAAATACTAATCTTTTTTGTTTTTCGTTAAATTTTAATTTGGAAGGTCTCATTTTATTCCTTGTTCAATTTCAGATGGAGGTACCGATATAAAAATTCGAAAATTTTCAAAACCTGCCAAGTTATATCCAATAGTTTATAAAATTCAGACAAATCTACAAACAATTGAATATAACTTTTCAAGTTATTCCCAGAAATTGAACAAGGAATAAAATGAAACCTTTCAAATTAAAATTGAATGAAAAACAAAAAAGATTAGCATTTCTTATTAATTTTTTTTCAGTGGACAAAATCTACTTTTGCAACCTTGAAAATTTGCTAACAAAAATTTTTTTCGTTACATTAAGAATCCTTTTTCTTATTATATCAGTTTTCAAATTCGAATGTGTAAACAAATCTACTAGACCGCTGATGCTACCTTAAGAGATTTATTTTTACCAATATGGATACAAAGTAAACGAATTTTTAACTATTCGTTCGCACCTCTAATTTCCAGTGGTGCACAATGCCTAAGTTACCTAATATAAATTATTGCCCGCTAATGCGAGAAATAATGAATATTATTTTGCCCTTTTTCACGCACTCTCAAAATGCGTGATTGCTGGGAAAAAAGCTAATTTCATAAGCGTATTGAGAAAGTTATTTCTTTCACCGCGGAAGCTGCATAATATTTTATAAAGTAACACAACTTCCAGTATCATTTTCATCATTATGAAGCTTTTTCTGTTGAAGCAGAGTGGCACCATCATGCGATCGCGCATGGAAAAAATGCAAGCGATGGAAGTGCTGCTTCTGTAAAAAGCAACGCCAGATGAGCAAGTTTGCGAACATTATTTGATAAGTACATTTTAGCACTGTAAAATCATTAGGATTGGGCAACTAACTAGGAGAGGCTACGAACTTCGGATCACGGATTCGACTCATGGACTTGGCGATATGTTATTGGATGTAGAAATATAAAGAAAGCTGCAGTATTAGACCCTAACGCTAAAAAAAACCGAAGTTCTCCGCCTTTTTAGCTTTATTTGGAAAAAATTCTTGAAAAAACTATCTTCTTAAAACGGTAACCATTTAACTCTGGGGAGCCTTAAAAATAATTTAAAAAATAGAAAATAAAACTAGAGAAAATAAGCTTTCATTTGCTTTTTTAAGAATTGATAAATGTTGATTCCTTCTAAAGTTATGAAGGTTTAAACATGAGCATCGAAAGTGCATAAAAATATGCCGGATATGCCGGCAGTCACAGTTCAGTTTTAACGATTAAACAGTGCATTTTCGATGTTCTATTTTAAACTTTTATAACTTTGGAACGAACCCACATTTTTCAATTCTTAAAAAAGAAAATGAAAGCTTATTTTCTCTAGTTTTATTTTTTATTCTAGAAATTATATTTAAGACTCCCCAAAGTTAAATGATTACCGTTTTAAGACGAGGCTTTTTTCAAGATTTTTTTTCAAAATAAAGCTAAAGAGGCGCATAACTTCACTTTTTTTAGCGTTAGGAGCTAATATTGCAGCTTTCTTTATATTTCTACATCCAAAAACATATCGCAAAGTTTGAGCCCAATCCGTGATCCGGAGTTTGTAGCCTCTTCTAGTAAGTAAAATATAAAAAATAATGTTGCTTTTTTCACTAACAGACGAATATTCAGTAACTACAGTAAAACTAAGTTGAGTTAAAATGAGTTAAAATCAGGAAAAACAGTGCTTCAAATTCTATATCATGTCATTGTATTAAACTGTTAGTTATTAAAAGACTAGAATGAAAACTAGAATTAAATTTTCAGCATCAGAAACTTTCGAATCAAATAAAAAAATAAAATGCAAAAGATTGAACCCAAAATATGAACTCTTAATAAATATATTATGTTAAAGAATTAGTTATACTATATTTTGAAAGTATGGGTTTGAAAAACTGGCTATGTTATATTTTTTAAGTATGAAACAACGAAATGAGTATTGCAATAACAGCGGCTCTGGCGGAACACGGAAAGTATCCCGATCACTCGTCGTCACCTTTTAAATGTTATTACTTTGGACGCTTCATTTCTCCAACTGGAAATTATAAGATTTTGTAGCTTAAAAAGGATGAAAAAATTTATTTTGAGAAAAATCTGGTATACTTCTAAATAAATCGCCCTGAACTTTCAACTGAAGTTTTCGATTAGAAAAAAAGGGATGTCGGAGAAAATATAATAGCATCATTGAAAAGAGCAGGAACAAAATATTCGATATATATGTAGTTTATTTTCCGGAAAAGTCAGCATATGATTATGAGTAAGTTTAACAGAGCGCATTTTAGACGAAATAATGCGACGCGCGCGCCCGCTAGCTCGTTTCTGATGGATGCTCCTCTCATATTTAGATTTAATTATTGTCTTTATTGATTTAAGAAGGTTGCTTCTTGACACAGAACATAAAATAATGGGGACAAATAAAATTGTCTCAACTCATGCATGAAATAGGGCCTTTTTCACATGTGAAAGTAGGAGAGGAAATTTCGCATTTCGAGTGTATTTTGTAAACAGGTGAGAAATGAAAAACTAGTGAGAAATATCCCGTTCTCACCTGTTTTAGGTGAGAAATGAAAATTTCAACTGCGTTGTGTACGACTCGAAATGCCCAATCCTCTCTCCGACTCATACACGTAAAAAAGGCCCTCATGCCTTCGTTAAAAAAAATACGATGTGTAACACGGGAAGAAAAGCTATTTCAGACTCGGCTGAGGTGTCTTCAGCACTCGTCTGTCTGAACACATCAACCTCGCTAGAAATAGCTCATTTTCTCCCCTTGTTGCACAATGTACTATTGTCTACTTAATAGTTTTTAAGAAGCATCTTTGTGAGACTGGTCCTAAAATTAAAGTTTTTTTTCTTGTACACTAACAGACTAAAGTTCAAAATTTCCAATTTCAGGTTTAATTTGTTTTCGATAAGCTATTTTATTTATACGTACTTACACTTTGTTATTTAAAAAATAAAAATTTATTTTTTCATTTGGTTATATTAATTAAAATGTTAATTTTGCTTCAATTTGACTTTAGAATTTGCCTAATGTAACTTTACGATAACTTTTGTTTCCAAAGAGTACACAAATTCGCCAAATTTTTAAGATGTTATTTTTTTAACACGATCTTTTCATAAATTGCACATAAAAAATTTAAAATACTGAAGTTATTTTCCTTTTAAATTATAATTAAAATATTAGCTTAAATAATAATTCGTCGGAAATTTAACTTTGTAATTCTTTACACATTTTACATTTTAAAGATCTGTGTGATAATAAAATTGCCTTCGAAGCATTGCTGCCCTTCTTGATAGTTGTGTATTTAACATATAAAATATATAAATTTAATTCAGTCAATAATATCTATTACTGCCAATAACTTAAATCTTATTTCATAGTTATCCATGCGCGAATGGGACATTCCATTTGATGAACTGAAAATTGGAGAACCGATTGGTAAAGGAAGATTTGGTACAGTGTATAGGGGAAACTGGCATGGAGATGTAGCAATTAAGGTTTTAAATATGGACTATTATCCTGATGATGACAAGACACTTGAAGCATTCAAATTAGAGGTTTGTAGCACATATCAATTTTATAATCCGTAAATTAAAATTTTGAAGTTAATAAAAAATTCTTTTACTTATAGGTGGCAACATTCCGAAAAACAAGACATGATAATTTAGTTTTATTTATGGGAGCTTGCATGAAGCCGCCTCATTTGGCAATAGTAACAAGTATGAGCAAGGGCATGACTCTTTATACTCACATTCATTTACGTAAAGATAAATTTAATATGAATAAGACTACGATTATCGCCCAACAAATTTCTCAGGTAATAATATTTTAGTACATTTGCGGCAATTTTGATTTAAAATAAATGTACAGATAGCTGCTAACGCGCCTTTCGATAAGTGTTTTCTTTTATTTTATTTTAATGTCTAGTACAGTATTAGTAAATATATATGTCAAATCGAGAGGTCAAAAAATAGATTTTCTTGAAACTCTCAGTAAATATTCTGCTATTCATTCTGGATATCTCTGAATTTTTTTAGATTTTTTTGACCCATAGTTTTGAAGATATAAGAGGTCAAAAACTCAATTTTGATGATTTCTTGCATTTTTGACCGATATTCATTAATTTATAACTCCTAAGGGAAGCATTTTTCGCGATAGACACAAGAATAGTTTTTTTTTTGTAGAATTTTCTCAGATAATCAAAAAAAATACTTTTAACTCCGTAGGTTTATGCTTTCATTCACGTATGTGCAAATGAAACATAAATTAAAATTTAAAAGTCGAATCCGTACTTTCTCTACCCAAAAATTCATGGAGATAACTTTTGATTGTCCAAAAGTGTCCGTATGAATCCTGTAATGATTAACAATCGTTTTTAGATCTAAAAAAATTCATTTGTTTTATCATTTTTTTTTAAAGTCATACACAGGTCTGAAAAAAATATAGTTAAATTCTACGTAAAATGACAAGAAAAGTTTATGTAAGATATTTCGAAATTTGGCATCGTTTGTGAGCTAAAAAATCCTTTAATATTGATCAAATTTGAGACGATTTTCATCATTAAATGCAGAATTTTGATTAATTTTTAGCTCGAAAACGAAGCAAATTTTCGAAATATCTTACATAAACTTTTTTTCTTGTCATTTTTAGTAGAATTTAACTATATTTTTTTCAGATCTGTGTACCACTTTTTAAAGAAAATGATGAAAAATGAATTTTTTTAGATCTAAAAACGATCGTTAATCATTCATACGGACACATTTGGACAATCAAAAGGTCTCTCCATGAATTTTTGGGTATAGAAAATCTGGATCGGAATTTTAATTTTTTTAATTTATATGTTTCATATGCATATACGTAAGTGAAAGCATGAACGTACGGTGTTAAAAGTATTTTTATTGAAAAGCTGAGAAAATTCTACAAAAAAAACTATTTTTGTGTCTATCGCGAAAAATGCTTCCCTGAGGAGTTATAAATTAATGAATATCGGTCAAAAATGCAAAATTCAGTTTTTGACCTCTTCTTATATCTCCACAACTATGGGTCAAAAAAATCTAAAAAAATTCAGGGATATCTAGAATGAGTAGCAGAACATTTCCTGAGTGTTTCAAGAAAATCTATTTTTTGACTTCTCGATTTGACAGACTTGGCCATATTGTTTTAAAAATATATCGAAATTAATAAAATTATCAATAAAAACAAATTCACATTCGAACTGTGGAATTTGTGACATTTTTAAATATTAAAAATAAAAATGATTGTAATTATATATTTTTTTATTTATTAGGGAATGGGATATCTTCACGCTCGAGGAATTGTTCATAAAGATCTCAAAAGTAAGAATATATTCTTAGAAACCGGAAAGGTTGTGATAGCTGACTTTGGCTTATTTAGCGTTACTAAACTCTGTTACGGTAACAGGTAAATTATCAGTTAAAATAAAATTTACGGGATGAAAAAACGTAGATTATAAATATATTTTGAATTTTTTAGAACGGGTAATGGATTAAGTATACCGCCTGGGTGGCTATGTTACTTAGCACCTGAAATTGTAAGACGATTGAGACCTCAACAAAATAGGGATCAGGAAGAATTGCCATTTACGGATGCGTCCGACGTGTATGCCTTCGGGTAAGAATTTTATTTTCTAAAATTATACTAAAAAACTTTTTGAATAAATTTACAACAAATCGTAATTTTTTTACTTATTTTTATGCATGCACATTTGATCAATGTGCATCGTTTATCTTTTGTAATAAAAAAAGATTTTTATATTTAATTTTAGAAAATTTCCGAATAAAATTTTTATAAGTATTATCAAAATTATCAAAATCGAACATCTTTTTTGAAAAAAGAAATTTGAAAAATTATTACCTTTGGTTCAAAATATATTTTAATAAAATGATAAACTTTCAGCATCAAATTGTAAGCCAAATTAAAAAATCTGGGTAGTAGTTTCATTTATCAATGCTGGTAACAAAAATTTCTGATCTGAATACACTATAAAATATTAGCAATTTTAAACATTAATAAAAAATACATTTTTTAAGTAGTAAACATCTTATTTTACCAACAAATTTATGTATCCTGATGATTTTATTTTTATGTAAAATTTACAGAACTGTTTGGTATGAATTATTATGTGGCGAATGGCCATTTAAAGGACAACCTCCTGAAGCCATAATTTGGCAGGTGGGCAAAGGTATGAAACAAACTTTGGCTAATTTACAGGCCTCCCGTGATGTAAAGGTAAAATAGAAATAAATATAATAATATCTATAAATTATTCATAAAAATAACTATAATAAATTTTTACAGGACATTTTAATGCTTTGTTGGTCGTATCATCCAGAAAATCGACCAGATTTTGCAAAGCTCTTAACAACACTTGAAAAGCTGCCTCGTAAAAGGCTAGCACGTAGTCCTTCTCATCCCATTCATCTTTCTCGTTCTGCGGAATCAGTGTTTTAAATACACTTTAAGTCTATTTAAATACAACGCTGTTCTTGTAGTGTATATATGTAGCAGTGTGAGTTATCGCCTGATCTTTGTTCGTAAAAGATAAAATAAAAATAATATTAAACGAATCACAGAGTTCTTTTTTATGTAATAATTTTTATAAACTTTTTATTATCAAATAGTTATTATTAGACTGAATCAGTCAATTTTCAAAATAATTATTAACTTACTTAAATTTATAATGGACTTTTTAAATTTCGATAATATTAAAAATGTCCAAAAATACTATAACAAATGCTTGAAGTAATATAAAATATTTATGTTATTTTTTAAACAGCACTGTTATTGGCTTTCAGTATACTTTTGTAGACTGTTGATTTGTTGTTGAAGATAATGAATCCGTGCTTTATTTGACATTAGCCTCTCGTATAGTGTTTGCACTAGCGGCCTTGTAACTATGTCAGTCACATGTCCTAGTGCTCTTGTTTGTACTAAAAAAGAAATCAACAATTAAAATATCATTTTATTTAAATTTATAATTTTGTCATTTACCTGCATTATTATGGATAGAAACAAGAATGTCTGGATGATTTTTACAACCTTTAGCCATATCTTCTTCTTCTTGTGCTAAAATTTTTGGTAATTCTGTCATAGTCTAAAATAAAGAATTTTTTTTAACATTATTGCATATAAAAATATATAATTTCAATTCTATCACATATTTTTAATATTTAGTCTCTGTCATTTTTCAAGCTCAGTGTCATGGGAGTTATATATAGTATATGAAAACCATTTTAAAACAATAAGAAAATATATAGTTCATTAAATTTTTAAAATTAAATATCACTAAAGTAATAAAGCGAGATATAACTATTATTGTGCTTTGGATTAGAATCTTATTAAAAAAAATTATAAAATGATTGACTTGTTTGACGTGTTTGATTTATAATAAACATTTCTAAAATTATTTTTTAATAACAAACAAACAAAATATTTTCAATTTCATTATGATACTAACCTTAGAACAATTAATAGAAATTTCTGGTGTATATATTATTTCTAAAGGAATTTCTTTAGACTTTCCATCTTGAGATTGAAAACATGTCAATAATACTTCCTGCTCCTACAGTAAAAATATGCTATGGATATATGTATTCATAGAAAACATCGTATGGATCAAAGATTTCTTTTTCTTACTTTAGAGCCCTTATCTTCTGAGAATACTGAAAATATTAGTCCAATGAAACTTAAATCCATAGTTTGATACATTGCCTGTGTTCCTACGTCTACAAAATTATTAGATTAGATATAATTGAAAAATAGTTTTAGTAAACATATCTATGTAGTATATTACCAACGTGAGATGGGCAAACTGTAATGTGTGGATGGGAATGGTACCACCCAACCACTCTCATTCTTCTTTGAAGTTCTTCTGTTAAACGCTCAGCTTCTGTAGCTGCTTTGAGTAATTGATCAGATGATATTTCTACGCGATCTTTCTTTTTATCAGAACGTCTTAAGATTATGACAGCTGATATGTTTGTAACACCATCAACATTCTGTAATAAACAATTGATAAATATGCGCTAGCAATAAATACAATAAGTATCTCGTCAATGGAAATAAGGATGGAACCGTACATCGCCAATAAGTAAACCCATTACTTCAAAATTTTCTGTGGATAAAGCATGTTGGAGGCAAACCATGTATACATCTGCCTGTAGTTCAACCTTTTTCAGCTTGCAATTCATAATTACTAAACGAAACAGAGTAAAGGATATGAAGTTATCATTACTTTGTAGTATAAAGTAAAATTAATGTTTTATCATAATTAATTACATTATAAAAATGAAGATGAAAACTATTCTGTAATCAGTAATCAAATACACGTTTGATTACGTTTAACCTAAACGCAGAGTAATAACTGATAAGTCTTTAGCAGTGTAGCCAACGCTCATGTTCAAAAGTCAAATTACCGGTCACAAGTTGTAGCAACCTGTCATATTGACAAGTAAATGCGGATAATTTGACTTTTGAACCTGTTATAAATGCATAATCGATATATTTGTCAAACGAAACTTATCTTTTTAACTCAGAAAATCACAAAAGCTGCGTAACAGTTTGAAAATTCTTGTTAAAGCTGTGTAGGCATATGCCTAGGAAAACGAAATGTACATAATCGACTTGTAAGTAGAACTGTAAGTACATCATAGAGCGAGGGTATATGGGCTATCAGGCTGCAGGCGAGGCTCGAGGGATCAGACCCACCCCCACAAGGCCACAGCCAGATAGCCCCCCACAGATCAGAGTAGGTGGTATCCACAGTGACTTTCCGCTATCTTTTCCACTGTGTGCTGCCCCCTAGCGCGCGCATTCCCCAAATATCCGCGCGCGTCATACTGCGGTGATGAAAACATCAGCACGCAAAATTCCCCGCTTGCTTCGTCCTCGCCTCGAGAGAAACGTGTGCCGTGGCCGTGGCGTGTGCTCGCATGGACGACTGCTGTGCGTATTGTGGGAAAGACGTGAGTGCACATAATAAGTAAGCCATCCTACGGGGCCGAGGAGGAAATCGCGCTCCGCGGCACATTGAAGTACGCGAGAGGCGGACGGTCCTGGACGGTAGCCGTCTTTCCTCGGAAACGCGCGGGTGAGCGCGAGTGTGCCAGTGTGCGTGGTGCGCGCGTGGTCAAGAGGAGCTGCTGCTGCTGCAGAGAGAGAGAGAGAAAGGGTCGCAAGCAGCCTCGTCTTGGGAAAGCTCCAACTTTTCTCGTAAGTTCACTTTTTCCCTTTTTTCGCCAAGAGGAAGTGGGCGGTTTGTTAAACTTGTTGTCTGTGGCCGCATACTTTTGAGATGAGTCAAAGGGCTACTCCGGGAAGGCGAGCGGTAAAAGGAGGAAAAGGTCGTGGAAACGCGTAAAGTGAGAGCGAGATAAGGGGAGCGAAGAAGTAGGCTTGTAATTCTTCTATGGTGCGTGTGCCAGCGCACCAGAGAAAACCTCGCCGCTGGTATACGTCGTGTGCGCGCGCGCGCTCCCGATCCAGTTTGCACCGGATTGCGGCAGAGCCCGTGCGGATTTTCTCCTTTCTTTTTCTCTCCCTCTCTCCCTCTCGCTCTTTCGCGTTCGCTCTGGCCTGGCGCACTGGCCCCTTGCATGCTTCGTGCGCTCCTTTTCCCTCTTTCTCGCTCGGCCGTGTGCGTGTAATGCGCCCGTGCGACGGAGCCGAGTGTGTTTTTTTAAAACGTGTGCAAATCATCGGCGCAGGTGACGGATCCTCTGCTGCTGCTGCTGCTGTGCTGCCGCCGCCGCCACCGCCAGCGCAGGCCCCTCGTTCTCCGTGGAGGCGCGGCCGTGAATTCGGGTAAAGCCGAGACACGCGCACGAAGGAGAGAAGAGCGAGAGCGGAGCAGCTTAACGGGACTGTCGACCAGGGCAGCAACGTCGTCGAGGACAGAAGCCGTCGCCAGCCGCCGCAGCTATGTCCAACGAGGAGACCTCCGCCGACCGCAATGTCGAGATCTGGAAGATCAAGAAGCTCATTAAGAGCTTGGAGATGGCCAGAGGGTGAGTGCACATCGTCTTTCCGAGCAGAAAATTACTCCGGATCTGAACCTCGGCCTCGCCATATGGTGCTTGGCTGGCCGAGCTTTCGCCTATTTTTGGTCCTCTACTAGAATGTAAAACACGTGGATTCGCGTTGTGGGGTTATAAAAGAACTCTCTACATTAGCTCACTGAACCTTGAACAATTGCACTTGAGATATTGCACCTATTTACATTATGCATCTTATAACTAATAATACATTAGTCTTTTTCTCTCTTAATAGATCTGTTTATTGAGAACTATATCTAGCTATTATCAGTATGATAAACAATAAAAAAGAAACAAAATTAGAACCACAACTTTAATACATATTAAAGTACAACAAACAAGGATTACTTCAATTTTACATTTTGGATGCATTAATTATCTTTACTTTTAATAATAATTAGATACAATAATTTTTTATTATCTTCAAAAAGCATAAAGCATATTTTCATAAAGATTTTTTTATAAAATTTATTTTTCCAATTCATGTTATTAATGTAACCACTTTTTACAATGTTGGCAATATTAATTTTATTGATGTTTACCACAGAAATGGTACAAGTATGATATCACTCATCATTCCACCAAAAGATCAAATCTCCAGAGTCAGCAAGATGTTGGCTGATGAATTTGGTACAGCATCAAATATCAAGTCTCGAGTCAATAGACTGTCCGTCCTTGGTGCCATCACATCGGTGCAGCACAGGCTAAAGTTGTATACCAAAGGTACAATTGAATCATTTTATTAAAAAGTTTTAATCTTAAAAAGTCATAAATTTCTCCAATCTTCCAAATTTATTTTTAGTACCTCCAAATGGCCTGGTAATATATTGCGGGACAATTGTTACTGAAGAAGGAAAAGAAAAAAAAGTAAACATCGACTTTGAACCTTTTAAACCAATTAACACTTCACTTTATCTCTGCGACAACAAGGTAATAGGAATATCAAATTTTCAAAAATTTTCTTATTGACATTTGACTTTAATGTTTAAAATTTTATTTACAGTTTCACACTGAAGCACTGACAGCATTATTAGCAGATGACAACAAGTTTGGTTTCATTGTTATGGATGGTAATGGTGCACTGTTTGGAACATTACAAGGAAATACGCGAGAAGTTCTTCACAAATTCACAGTTGATTTGCCAAAAAAACACGGTATGATAATAACATTCTTACATGAAAACGTTATCTACATATTAACTCCATTGATTATTATGCTTTGCTTTGCCTTTAACTGGAACAAAACTGGATACATTTCTTGTTTTCAAGTGTATTATTGGTATTAGTCATAACAAGTATTCATCATAATAACAAATTTTATTATTTTTTATTATCTAAAGGACTTATTATCTAAGGTCTACCAACATAAGCTTTTTCTAAAATATTACATATCGCTAACCCTACATAATATTTTATGTTTTTAATTTTTTTTACTTATTTTTGACACTTTGCAGGCAGAGGAGGTCAGTCTGCTCTTCGTTTTGCTCGGTTGCGAATGGAAAAACGGCACAATTACGTACGCAAAGTTGCTGAAGTAGCAACACAGCTTTATATTACTAACGATAAGCCTAACATTGCTGGTTTGATTCTTGCTGGTAGTGCTGACTTCAAAACAGAGCTTAGTCAGTCTGATATGTTTGATCCCGTGAGTTTATTTACATTGTTTTAATTTTATCTGTTGTTTAAATACAAATATAGGCTCAAAGTTTTCTAATTGATTTTTTTATCTGATATTTTATAGAGATTGCAAGCCAAAATCATCAAGTTAGTAGATGTATCATATGGTGGAGAAAATGGTTTTAATCAAGCTATTGAATTAGCTGCAGAATCCCTGCAGAACGTTAAATTTATCCAAGAGAAAAAATTAATAGGTACAATGACAAATTATCTAAAACAGACTTTTGGCATTTTCTTAACTTAATTATAAAAATTCTTTTTTATTATCCCAAAGGTCGTTACTTTGACGAAATATCTCAAGACACAGGGAAATATTGTTTTGGAGTCGAAGATACATTGAGAGCACTCGAGTTAGGTAGTGTTGAAACACTGATATGTTGGGAGAATCTTGACATTCAGAGATACGTCCTTAAAAATCACACAAACAATGAAGAAAAAGTCCTTCATCTGACGCCCGAACAAGAAAAGGATAAAACTCACTTTACTGATAAGGAGGTAAGTTGCATAAATATGATACATACATTTTTATTCAACTGCTACAATATACTGATAAATTATACTTATTTCATACAGAGTGGAGTGGAATTGGAATTGGTAGAATGTCAGCCATTACTAGAGTGGCTTGCAAATAATTATAAAAGTTTTGGTGCAACATTAGAAATCATTACAGATAAGTCTCAAGAGGGATCACAATTCGTCAGAGGCTTTGGTGGTATTGGAGGTTAGAATACATTTAAATTTTTATTTTACTATTTATTATTTATAAGTAGCTACTATTTATAAGTAATCTGAAGATAACTATTGTAAGACCAAAGAATAGTTACCATTTAACTGCATTATTAATATAAATTTTTTTTAAATTTTTAATTTAATCTTAAGATGAATACAGATTATTTTTTGTCTGTAGATTATTATTATAAATATCTAAAATTAGTGGCATATCTTTTTAAGTTAAAATTTATACTTATAATAAAATGAAGCACAATATTTAGATCTTTATTTTATAGAAGAAAAAAGAAAAATTTATAGACAGAAAATTAAATCTTAATGATGAATCATCTTAGGTAAAAAATAATAAATGAACAGATTTTTAATACAACAGTCTTTGGGTATATAGGAATCCTTCGCTACAAAGTCGACTTCCAGTCATTGCAGGCTGACGAGCCTCTTGATGACGTCGATCTCGATGATTATTAAATTCGCGTCTCCGTCGCTCGGTCAGAGTCGACCAGGTAGCCTCCTATGATTATTCAAGTGCGCCACTAAGATCTTTCGTTATTTTTTTTATGTTTCTTTCATATTTCGTATCATATTTATCTGCATCCGTCGTAAAGTCACTTACAAAAAGTGTATCATCGTTTATTTACATTTATTTTGGAGCATCAATTTTTTGTTCTTCATTAAAAATAATCGTCAAATTCTGCAGTATTTATGTCAGTTTGATGTTTTTTTTAACATAGTAGTTTAGTTGTTTATCAATTTTCATTTTATAATTTAAATCTCGTATTTCTTTTTGACCTTCACAGAAAAAAGATGTAAGGGATGTGAATCTTTTTTCGTGACTCGAAAAGTATCAAAATTTGTTTGCATGTCTTCATTTTATTTGCACTTTCATTGCATTACCTACGTAGCTCGTCATTGACAGGACGAAGATCATCATTTGTCCTCTAATAATCGTCGCACGCTTGTCGTTACTTCGTATTTCAGTTCTCTTCGTTTCCATTTATTTTTTGACTTTGTTCCAATTCGTTTAGACTTTGCATGTTAGATATTTTAGATATTTATCAAAAATCAGTATTTATTGATTCAATAAAAATAATGGTCATTTTGGTATTCTGCATAAAAATTACTTAATGTTTTTTGTCTATTCTATATTTAAAAGATTTTACCAAAGTGATTGTTGTAAATATTATTTGATTTTTAATTTTTGATGTTGTGAATATTTTTTTAGTATACAATTTCTCTACATTTTTATATTTGCTGAAGTTTAATGAGGAAGATTTATTAGTTTTTAATTAATATTTAATATTACTTTTTATCAGCTTGCACATTGGAGAAGGTAACAAAAAAGTAAGAGTGCAAAGCGAAATTCTTCCTCTAGCAGTAGATGTAGTACAATAAAATTCAGCAAAAGTATCTAACAAAATCAGAGTCATTTACGTAAACTTGTGTTTGCAGGTATTTTGCGGTACAAGGTGGACTTTCAGAGTATGCAGTTGGAGGAGGTTGAATTCGACAACTTCGACTACGATGACTATTAAGCTTATTGGACTCCAGTTTTGGATGTTTTTGGAAAACACACGCAGAAAAAAGTAACACGAGAGAGGAGAGCAGCTACAGATTATGTGAAGGAAACCAAGAAACGCGGATCGATATTAATCGCGCCTGACTCGTCATCTCTTTCTCTCCATCATTCCAAAATGGAAAGAAATGAAGATAGGATCAAAAAGTACTTCTATTTTTTTCTATAGAAAAAATAAAAACGTGGTTCTGTGAACTCTGTAGCTTCGAAGGATCGAGAGAAAGAGAAAACTCTGGTGCTGTGCTGTAATACGAAAAAAAAATAAAATAAATAAAACAACAGTTTGTGCTTGTGTGTCAAAGACTCGACACGGAGAAGACTGCGACAACTTAACTAAAAGCCAGCTTGATGCCTGCCTACGACGTTGAACCGACGACTCGCCGTCGCAATTTTCTATCGCAACGTTGACTCGTCGTCGAGGCTGCTCTGAGACTCGTCAAACCACACATACGAAAAAATCAATATTTAGAGTTTATTCATTAGCAATTACTATTGATTTCAAAAACATTTTTAATTCGCGCACTTTATGTCTTTTACATATTTTTCTTTATTGTTGTAATTCTATATTACAGATTTTTTGGGGGAAACGAATCATTTCTTATTGTATTTGTGCTTTTTAATCGAATCAAAAGATATATACTTAATAAAATTATTAAACACTTTAAAAGCTTATATTATCGTTTTCTCCAACGGTGGTAGCAGCTACGAGGCAGCCTTGACGAATCCGGTCGACCTGCCAAGCGTTACCTCTGTTCGTATGGAGAACCATGGACGAAATGTAATAAACTGATTGCTATTACCGAAATGGTGTACAATATTAAAAAATACTTTGCATAAAAAACAATGTTACATAATTTAAAGAAATGAAAGATATTGAAATTGAACTATATCGAATTTTGAATACAATAACCCATGATATTCCAATGCATAACGTCAACTTCCTTATTTCCTCACATAGTTGCTCCATTATAAAATATCAAAATGATAAATTTTATTTTACTTTTGACGCTTCTTATCAACATATTTCTTCCTTTTTATTTAAATAGTATATATTTCTATTATTTATAAATAGTATATTTTATTATAATTAGAAAAGTACCGCTAACTTTTCATAAGAGCAAATTATTTATAAATAGTAAATTATATATAATAATTAAAGAGTATTGGCCCCTAAGGCTCTTCGGCACTTCTGATTTATAGAAATATATATAGGCGCTCACGCGCTCCTTGACAATTATACTTCTAATTTTCAACCGTTATTTTTAAATCAAAATATTGAATTTGAAACTTTTATTAAGGACAATAACATTAAAAAGATTTATGCTATTAATTTGCTGTTAAAATAATAAATGAAAGAAATTCAGTTTGATAAACAAATTTTTATTATTACTTTGGTATCTTAATTTAAAATTTGATTCAACTTAGAAATAAATTTGTTAATCAGTTTCTGGCATTGACAAATTCAAACTTGCATCACTTACTGTTGAACCAATAAACTTTTCTTCTCCCCCTCTTATGCATAATTTAGCACTTGCTATTTGAGTTCTCTTTTCATCCATCATAGCAGTTTTAAGCCACTTTGAACTTGAACATCTTTTACAAGTTTCTGTTGGTATTCTATCAAGGCTGACAGTTCTATTTCCACAATCACCACATTTAAAGAATCTCTTTACAGCATCAAGAACTTTAATAGGATGTTGTAATTTTTTACATAAATCTGAACTTGAAAATGCAGTGTACTTGCAAATTCCACATCGAACAGCTTTGCAATCAATTTTGTATGTTGTTAACATTTTTTCTTCCATTCTTTCCTTTGCTTCTAATTTTCTAAAATATTGTTCAGTTTCTTCATTGTCTCTCTTTTCTATAAGCTCAGAATGAGCTGATGTCATTTCAAGCATCTCTTGAAATCTACTTTTCGCGGATTTTTCTTTATCTGTAGTTTCTCTAGCTATTTTTTCACTTTCTTCTCCCTCTCTTTTTCGTTTCACTCCTCTTTCTAATAGATCTTCTTTATTTGGTCGAATTTTATTGGGATTTGATTTTTGAAACCCACCATTTTTCTTTGCAAATTCTATAGCATTTAGTTTGGCTTTATTTACAAGTTGGTTTGGTATAGGATCAGAAAAATCAATAATACCTCCTTTCACTCCAGATCCTAGTTTTGGAGAAGCCAGATTAAGTTTAAACTGTGGTTTTGTTTCTTGTCTTGGAGGTGGAGAAGTTATATTTTTACTAGCATCCCAAGCTCTTAATTTAGTTAATCTTTCCAAATCTTTTTTTACTTGATTACTTGACAATTCAACACTAATTGCCTTTACTTTCTTCTCAGTTGTTACTTTATTCTCCACTTTTTTTTCTATAGCTTTAACTTCTCCTCTTAGTAAAGCTAAACGTTCACAATCTTTTTTATAAAGAGCTTCATTTCGTTTTGCTGGAATAGCAAGAAAAGGTAAGGCCTCTGGATGACGTTTTTGAAAATTTGTGCTGTCTAAAGCATTATTTGTAGGCCCAAAAGCTCTGCGAGGTGTTGCAGTTTGAAGTTCAGATCGTTTAGAAAATTTTCCATATTCTTGTTTTACATGATAAACACAATATTCACAAAATTTTAAATTTACTGGTGCTGTACAAGGTTCTCCATTCTTTTTCATTGACTTGCATTTTCCTAAATCTCTTGATGAACCAAGGACCATAATTTTCTGAGGATTATCAACAGAAAGTGTAGCCAAATCTTTATCATCTCTAGACTCTAAAACGGATGGATTTAGAATGCCAACAACAGCACCAACAGCTATTTTCCAAAAATTTTTATATGCATTACTAAATAAAAATACTGAAACAGATTTCATATCTGTAGAGAGATCACTTATTTTCCAAATACAATATTGACTGCCTTTTTGAGAAGTTTTAGTTGCGCTTTTATTCAATAACACACCTGCTATTACCCAGTCTTCAGATGCATTTCCCATTGATGCATTTGTTAAATATGATTTTACTGCTGAAACAGTAACAGCTTTTCGCCCTTGCATTCTTTCCAATAGTTCAGCTGATGAAATTAAAGGTCTTATAATTCTTAGACCAAAAACTGGATCACTGTATACATCTTTGCGAGCAGAGTTGTCAGAACTAGCCTGCACTTGCAAAGTGTTTCTGTCACTTTTTTGTAACAATGAATTAAAATTATTTGATAATGAAGGACTGTCAGCTTTTAATTTTGAGAATTTGTTACTCTTAGGTGTGGTATTTATTTTATCCACTGAAGTATTAAAATTATTTTCTTTCTTAAAATTAGTACTTAAGCTTGTATTTTCAGATTCCTTGTTTTTTAATAAATTTTTTATATCTCTGCCATATTCTGAATAACGCTGTTGTTCAAAATATTTTTTATCTTCTTCATCAGAAGAATTTCCACAGTCTTCATTAATCAGAACAGATTCATTGGTTGCTTTTGAAGGTTTTATTTTTGGTTGTTCCTCATCTATAGTATCAGATATGTCATCCAGAAAATTAAAATCAAGTTCCTTTAGTGCAGTAGATGAAAGTTTTTGAGAGGGACTAGTGTTATTGGGTATTTGTTCATCCTCCTCTGCACTAGCCAACAGATTAGCAAGAAGATCATCATCTGAATCATCACTATTCATTGTTAAATCTACTTTTGGAAAACCTGTTGCTTTAAACCTGCAATATGATGAAAATTTTCAGTCATAGGTACTCTCATAAGAATATTAATTTGACTAAAGAAGTGTAGAAAATTTCTTTAAATAAAGGTCATTTAATATTAATTTTATTCAATTCCAATAATTTAATGCAAATACCTGCTTTAAAAAGTTCACACATGCATATCACAGAAGTTTAATTCATTTGAAAACATTATTATTTACTATGAACATTTAGTGTCAACTATATTTAATACTAATGGTCAACATTTTAGGTAAACACCTGTCAGAATGTTCCTTATTTATGATTTGTAAAATTGGCTAACTTTTAATGACTAGGGCACAAGTGTCATATAGAGCTGATGATCTATGTGTGAGAGCTGAGAGCACGTAAGCAGTCCGGCCGAAATCCCGCCAATTTACATGGTGACAGCCACAAAGTATGTAATCAACGTAGACATCATATGTATAATCAAATAGTTTTTCATTTTAACCTTCATAGGGGGCCGGCGGATCGGCTCTAGCCTCTAGAGACACCTGCCACGAATCACGATATAGGAACGTTATATAGCGATACATGCCCAATTACCCAAGACACAAATTTGTGTAATTTCCAAGGACGTTCTGAAAAATCTGAAACCTCAAATCTCGGCCCTCTAAAGGTTAAAGATGGCACTGACAAACGCGGGAAATTCATATTACCTATATATTCCATGTTGAAATTTGTACTGAAATTCATTACATGTCCAACTTTATAAATAATATAATACTTACCCAAATTTTTAAGTTGTTTTACGATATATATATAAAAAAATCGTGTAATTTTAACAATGCCAAATAAACATTTATTTACATAGTTTTATTTTAAGATAAAATTTGTTGTTGTCAAGTTAGAATATTATATAAATTGACAGGTATCTATACAGGTATTATTTTAAGTTATGAATATCGAAATAAGCGCAATACGTTTTTCTGCAATAAAGTAATATGCATTCTAGCGTTTCGTCGGATAGCGAAATCCTTCTATATAATAAGCTTTTTTGCCACTATACAGCCGACGTATAGAATATTCGATTTTCGTTTTAATTTTGGCGGATCTTGCTCGGCGGCTCGAAGGAGGGAAAAGGGCAAAAGTGAAGGAAAAAATGTTGGAGGCGCATTGTCGGGGGAGCAGGACTGCAGCAGCAGTGGCAGCACGGGGGCAATACGAATTTTAAATTACCGCAAGACACGCTCCCCGGCGATTCACGCGCGCGCGTTCGAATCGATCCGGACGCGGGAGCCGAGTTGCCGAGTAGCGAGCGAGAGGGCACGAGAGGGGGAGGAGGTGGGCTGAGAGAGAGAGAGAGAGAGAGCGGGTGGGGGGTTGGAGAAAGAGAAGAGAGACGTAAAGCAGCGAGACGGAGGCAGCACTTGTGAAATATTCACCGCGAGGGCGGTCGTTGCGAGCTCGCCTCCAGGGGGGAACGAAATCGGAAAAACGCCGCGAGGAAGCGGCGCCGCAGCAGTTGTGCCCCGTAGGCGGAAAACGCCTACCCCTATATCCCTGTCCCTACACTCAGCGCCGGCTTATTTTTCATTGAGGGGAAAACTGCTCCGCCGCGCAAGTATGTGTATATGTACCTACGCCAGCGACGCGCGTTTGCGCCGTAAACTATTGAAGGCTATAGTCCGGCCAGCGCGTACCAGCAAGCGCGCTATATATATAGCTGGTATAGGTAATAGTGCTGTGTGCCTCGACAGGTACTTCGCCGTACCTCTATAGCGCGTACGTGCAAGGCAACATCGCATAGAGCCGCAGTTTTGCCTCCTATTTTTCAACATTTCCAATTTACAATCTTGGCCCAGGCTACATTTCTATACCAAGCCGTATATTTTATTTTTCTTTTGTTTAATCAATTGTTTAACTTCTATTCTATTTCTTCGTCTATCTCCTTACTTTCTTACCAGTATTATGTTCTTCTACTACTATAGTTCACTATTTATTTGTTAACAATTTAGTAAATGTTTAATATTTCAATAAAAATGCACACATTTTTTATACTCTTATATTTCATACTATATAAATTAAAATATGAATGCTATCATATACAATTAATGTTAATTTTTTATACTTTTTTACCTTAGTCGAAATATATTTTTTTCTTATTGATGCTTTCAAGTTCTAGGTAGATGGTGTTTCGTTTTTTTTCTAATTTTTTATTTCATTGGAAACTTCTAGCTTGTCCTTGGATATAACAAAAATGTTGATTGGTGGAGTATAGATTTTGACAAATGAGTTACAAAAATTCGTGTGTATTTTTAATAAAACCGACAGTTCTTCGAAAATGTTCAAGAAATCGCTATATAACTTTGGTTCTAATTGATCGAACAAATTTAATTGACGACTTATTTTGGAGGATTTATAATAGTAATAATATATTTTCTGATCTATTGGAAAAGTTGATTCTTTAGATGTATTAAAATATAATAACATTTTAGAAGAAAAAAAATGCAATTTTTGAGGAAAAAAGCTATTTAGTATTTTTTACTCCATAATTACTATTAGGGCGAAAATATATATAGTTAAACATTGAAATAATTTGTTTCTACAACTTTCAAATTTCAGTTACAGAGATATCATTTTTTTTTAAATAATACGTTTAGTTGTATAACAAAAAAAAAGCTAATCCCAAAATTTCAAACTGGAAAAAATCAGTAATATTATGCTCTATTTGATAGATTTTTGCCAAATTAATTTTGTGAACCCTATCAATGAAGAAAACGCAAGAAATGACACAACACACGTTTCGTACATGCTAACAAAACCTAAAATTCTCATGTTGAAAACTCTTAAAGATAGAGTAGCTTAAAACTTGGAGTTCGTTTCAAATTTTGAAATTTTCATTGTCAGGTTTAATATTGCCTAAACTGTAGAGTCAAAAGAATTTTACAAACAATTGATACGTGTCTTTTTAAATATGTTTTATTACGAATTTCTAGAATTTTTAGAAAAAAAGGGTTGCATGAATTTGCAGGTAATTAGCCGTATGAATAATATCATTTATTCACACGAAACACTTATTTGATAATGCTACAATTTGGATAGACAGTTTTACTTATTAGTTATTTTCTTTCTATATTTCTTGGTGAAATTTCTTGTAAATTTTGGAATCTTGTAAGAAAAGAAATTTTTACTTTGTTTTTATAATATTTTTAGAAAGTAAAAAACGCCACCTCTTGTTAAAAGTTCAGAAACAACATAAATTATACGACTTTATCATAATTTGAATATTCATTAAAAAAAAACTATAACGATTATTTTAAATTGGGGCCTAATGGAATTGTTAAACTTTTATAGCCAATAACGAATTCATATGGTATCTGTTTATTTCGAAATTTCTCTGCGAGCTTATTGAAATTTCGAGAACGTTCATTTTCAACCGGGCCTAATTAGCTAAAAGTTAATTTTCTCTCGGAACAGGCTAAGTAAATAGCCCCGCACGTGCAGACTAGCGCGACGAAAGGAGCAAAGCCGGCGAGTACTTGTAGAGTTATAGGCAAGTGCGCGACGCGGGCCGATACACATCCTCTCTGGCATATAAAAAGAGGATTTTTTTCGCGGCTGCACAGCCGCCACCGGTTTTTGTGCCAGGCCACTCGGCGCACAGCGGGGTACGCTGCGAGCGAGCTGTTTGTGCAGAGAGAGAGGGAGGGAGAGAGCATAAGGGGCCTCGTAACAGGTGTCGGGCCGAACGGCAACCTGTCGCAACTGCAGACTCGTCACCTTCGCTGCCGGTGGCAGCTGGCCGCCGAAGCCTGCGGACTTTGGAGCCTCCTGCGCCTGTAGGTACATCGCAGCCTGTATACAGCCCTAGCGCCGCTCTCGCTGCATTTTTCATAGCTAACCCGAATCGGAGGAGGCGGAGGGAGAAGGTGCTGCAGCCGGCGATTTCCCCGAGCGCCAGTGCATTCGGAATGATCTGCGCGCACGCGCCCGGCGCCTCTAATCGTTGCCTTCTTTTACTCTTACAATTTTTCCCGAAAGCGAGCCTGCCTGCGAGGACATTAAAACGGACCTCGACACTGGCTTTTGCATATACCGGGGGCAGACTCCATTTTTAATCCGACAGCTGCTTCCCCTATTACAGCCCGCTCAGGTGAAAAGTAGACGCGTGTTTGTCGGGTTAAATTCGTTCAACGCGATCGATATGTGGAAGGAGAGTCGAAATACCTTCACTACTACTATAATTAAATAACAAACAGTACTTGATATAAAAAATCTTTTTAGTTTGCAAATATTGTGAAAATAAATTCTGGGAATATTCATATACTCGCAAATAAATTTCCAGCTTACATTCAGCTACGTCTACTGTATACTTCTTTGTGCATTTAGAAAATCAATATGTCCACTTTATTAATTTAGCGAGTAAATAATTTATGCTCGCCTACTTTTACTGCTCAGTTACATGTACATTTTTAATAGCAGAATAGTGATTCGATATTCGAATACTTTAAGCATGTAAACTTACTGAAACTCATATATAATATATGACTTGAAAGTAGATGAGTTTGAATTCCAATGTCGAATAAGTTAAGAACAAACGAAGGAAAAGCTATAATTGAGCACTGATAAAAATTGGCGATTGGAAAATATTAGTACAAATACGGAGATAATAGAGGCAGAAAAGATTTGTCCCCCTACACGAAGCTCGCATTCTTTAAATTCTGGGGTAGAGCTTTAACATTATATACACATATATATTATATCAGTCCCCTGCTCGTGTGGGTGCGGAAAATCCGGTGGCGAAAACAAAAAGCTCGAGCGCCAGCACAAATTGTCTCCACTCAGCTGCGATAAATCACCTCGATAATCAGAGGCGAGCGCATAACGACCCTAATGATTCCGGCATGCAGGCAGCGTCCCGCCAGATCATGTCATCTCCCCAGCCCCCGATAAAAAGGGGGCAAAGGGGAGGCGCGAGACCGAGTCATTTCATTCCTCCGCAGATGCTCCCGCATACGTATACTCGGATCAGCTCCCGAGGACAAGAGCGAGAAACAGAGCAGGTCCGCAGCGCACACATACACACACATCTCGCGCGCCCCCGGAAAACCGAATCCCCCTTGCCCCACCGCCACGCGCATTATATCCGAGCGAGCGATCGTCCTCCCTTCTGCTTCTTTTGCTGCAGGCGCGTGTCTCTTTCGCTCCCTCTCTTTCTCTCTGCAGTTGGCGGAAACTCGACGAGCACGTGCTGCTGCTGCTGCTGCTGCTGCTGCTGCTGCTGCTGCTGCTGTGCACCTGACCGCGGCTCTTTTAGAAAAACGTTTGTAAGCGGCCGATGCGACGAGAGGGACGACGGGACGTGGACGAGATGGAAGAATAGACACGGAATTCCGAGGGTTCACTCGATTATTTCATAACGACTTTCAACACTCTGCGGCCAATTCAGGGGGAAGCCAGACTGTATATTAACTGCTCTTTTCAATTTACAGCTCGAAAATCGCTTCAACAAACAGACTTTTATTGGATCTTTATTTCACACTTGCCGCGTCTACCACTTATGAATGAGGAACCTCGCATATAATACTTCTTTAATGCAAATATATTACTACTTTACAAGAAAGAACATTATGGATAAAGATAGTATATAGATCTTTCCGATTCAGGCTAAAGGAAAAATTACTCTCTAAATGTAAATTAGTGGAAAAATAACTATTTCATAGTGAAAATTGCTCCACTATCGAAATAGTAAATATACACTATTTTATTATATAAAATAGTAAAATTTCACTAATTTACATTTAGAGAGCAGACTGTTTTCGACCGAGGGTTGGAGTAAAAAAAAGAGACAGCTGTTGAGCATTTAATTTTACAAAGATAATTTTCTGAAAATTACGGATATATATATTTATTTATCAGAATTTTGATGAAAATTTTAATCGTATTTACAAATAAGAATAAATACATTCTACTTTGTAAAGGGCCCTGCAGAAGGTGGTGGAGCTTTAAGTTTTCATTTGAAACGAGTACTTGAGCATCCTACAGCAAGTATAAGCAATTAGGCGTGCTTTACAGAAAGGGGGGAAAAAAGAAATTAGTGTGTATAATTGGATCGATTTTTCGACGCTCGCTTCAACCAATTATTTTTGCCTTTGAATGGCGAAAATATAGTAAAGTGGACGCGTAATTATGTTTTAGATATTTATGACTTGGCAAAGGAGTTTTCTTATAAATGAGGCAACAGCATAATTCGGCATTCAGGAGATGAAAATAATCTGGATGTAATATAAGCAAAGCGAAAAGAACGTTAGCATTGTTCAGTGCTGTCGAGCATCGGCGATTTAGGTTTGATATAAGATAATTTGCCCGTTGAGAAAGGGCGGGGTCGTCAAGTTGAGGAGCGTAAATATTGAGGCCAAGGTGTTTTCTGGTAGGAGAAAAGCTGCACCTAAGCATACACAGAAAGAGAGAGAGACAGCATAGAAAAGGCCTGCGCCTCTCTCCTCGGCTATAGAGCGTCTGGCGCTCATAAAATTCACAAAAGTCCTGAAAAGTCATTATCGAGCTCATTCTGCGGGCGAAAGAAGCAAAGAGCTCCTGAACACATAGAGAGGGGGTTGGTTCTTGTGTCCGGCGGCCCTCTGAAAGGGCCACTCGGCCCTCTCGTATATCGTTGTTCCTCATCGTGACCGCGCGCCGCGGCGTCACCGGCGTCTTCTTCATCGCCGACGTCGTCGAGCCGTCGTTCTTTGCTCGCTCGAGAGGGAGCGAGAGGCGGCGAGAGGCGGCGAGAGGGGCAGAGTTGCAGAGGAGGAAGCGCGCACGTGCCCCGGAGGCTACAGCAGTTGCGGCTAGCCGAGGAGCGCCACTACCATGCCAGCTCCGTGTCGTTGTCGTCGTCGTCGTCGTCGTCGTCGTCGTTGCGCCTCTCCCCCTCGCCTCGCTCTTCCTCATACGTATACGTGTATATACGTGTATATACGTGTATATTGCACACGGGCCGGCTATCTCCTTTTCTCTCGCTCCGAATGCCGTGCAAAGAACTGCTACCGGTCTGCGGTCGTGTGTGTGCGTGTGTGCGCGCTCTCTTTCTACGTCTTCGCTCCCGGGCTTTTCTGCGCCCTTTTTGTCGCTTTTTTCTACTTGCTCGTTGTGCCGGCGTGTGTCCGAGCCTCCGGGAGTAGAGAGAGAGAGAAACTGGAGAAAAACTTTTATACTGTATTTGCTTCTCTTATGCATAAGACGCGCGCTGCAACTTGGACCTTGCAACTCAAGTCGCGAGAATATTTTCCCTCGTGCGCCGGCCAAATAAACAAACGGCCAGGATAAACGTATGCATACCGGAGGAATTTTACAACTTCCTTCTGCTCACCAGTTTTCACAATATTTTCACTTTTGATGCGATGCAGGAAAATACTCTTGAATTTCCAAACAAACTTATTATTTGTCTGATGTATAGAACACGAGTCTCCACAATAGTCAGAAAATCAGAATATTCTATAGATATTTTATTTCTCTTTGAAAAGAGTCCTTCTGTTTCGTGAGTCATATATCAAATGCAAATGAACTCTTCATTCGACGCACAATAAATCGGAAATGATGATAAAGAGTTAAAAAAACTTTAAAGGTCTGATCTGTTACAAAATAGATAAATATTTTTTATTATTACAAATGTTGCCGCTGATATATATACTATACCTATAATGCATTATTATAAGTCTGCTCGGGCCGTTTAAGGTCAGAGAAATTCTTTCGATTGAAATTATGACGCGTAGCGTACGAATTGCAAGTGTTCTTACTTTATATGATTGCGTTTATTCCATATGTTCTAAAACTTGTGCGGCAATATCGGCGACTCAATGACTAGGGTGCTCGAGGAAACAAACGCTTACGCGAAGCCCCGCGACTAATCAAAACACTGTACGTAGCTTTCCTCGGCTATGTCTCTCTAATCTGCGTACAATCACAATAGTTTAAAAACGGCCAAAACAAAAAGCCTTTCCATCGATTGCTAGAATTACACTTCCTTTTGATATAGAGTTTAAATTTTTCCAAGGCAGTATAATAGCAATGAAATTTTTATGAGTTTAAATCTTGGCAGCAAGTTATATAAGAAACTAGTCAAACTTTTCTAATAACTTTTTCCAATCCATTTTCTCAATTTTCTTTTTCCTCTGTTTTCCCCCTTTCGTTCATACTCTCCCTTTCACTCAACTTTTCTTATTCTTTCGGCCTGATACCTAATACATTTCAGGATAAAATAACTTTTGTAAGCTCATCGGTAATGCTTTTGCGGCAACTTTCAACATTTTTACTTATTATTTGTAAATAAATGTTTTCATTCGTCGCAATAAAAGTTCGACTTTCAGAATGTAACTTTTTTTTTATAATTTAATAAAGGCAAGGCGCTTGACATACACTAACAACCAGAAATGATGAAAATGTATATTATAAATACATAAAACAAGTTGCTTTTATTGCTTTCATATTACTTCTTAAGAAAATGAGACTAAATATTTAAAAAAAAATATTATCTTTGAATTAATCGCATCTGATCGTTGATCTTGTTAAAACAAGGAAATAATATTTAAAAAATGTGTTTTGCTATAGTATAGACAAGTTCGTTCTGAAAGCTCCGGCTTTATTCGTATATAACTGAACAACTGGTTGCTAGCGCATCAAAGTATATCAGCGCGGGCAATCAATTCTTCTCGCTCTCTTTCTCTCTGTATCTCATTATTCAGCCATTCATACGAAACGGGGGATTTGTAAATAGAGGGCCCAGCGGATTTTCCGTCCGCATCGCAACGCACGAGCTCCCACCGCACAGCCAATAAAGTTATTCTAACTCAAATTCTCTCTCTTTGTCTCTCTCTCGGTGTTTCTTACCCTCCACATAGACAGGGCCGAGTGGAGTAGAGAGAGAGAGAGAGAGACGGGAGGCGCGAGGGAGATAGCGCACGCGGCACAGTGCATTCGCTCGCGTGCGCTGCAAGTGCGGAGGGGGGCGGCCGTCTCCCTCTCCTCTCCCTCCCCTCGGGCGGCGCGCGCGTGCACTGCACGAACAAACGGCCCTCCTCTCTCCCTCGCGCGCACCGCGTGCCGTATCTCCTCGCTCGCTCGCCCCCCCGCCGCTGCCCTCCTCCCGCGGCGCGCGCCGCTCGGGTCCCGCTCCGCCGCCGCCGCCGCCGCGCGCCTCAGTCTATCGGC
>JAPYZP010000250.1:0-37261 GCA_030522985.1 Torymus sinensis | reverse complement strand
GTAAAGTTCAACCAATCAGCGGACGAGTCTACGGGTACTAAGCTCATACGGCATGCTCATACGGCATACGGCATGTAATGTGGATTCTCCCTTGGCTTCGAGATTGACGACTTATATATAATCTACCATTAGCTGCATTCAACTAAAGCTTCTCTCATTGGTTGAGAGCCGGGCTCAGCGGACGCGCACGCCAATGGCGACCAATGAGAGAAGCGACGGCAGCCGACTGCAGCCAAACATGAGCAAACGCGCTTATGTGTTCAGGGCCTAAAGGTCCCGTGTTCGATTCCCGCTCCCGTGAAAAAGCCGGCACTATTGAAACACGAATTTTTCATGTGCTTACTTTCACAGTGGTCTCGGTGGTTCGGAACCCACTTGAAACTGTAGGTCCAGTAGTTCGGGCGGTAGCGTCCTCCGACTATCTAAAGACTTCGCTAACAAACAAATTCACTCCCTTGGAGTATAAATAAGTTTTAATATGGCATATTGGCGTCTTAAACTAAAGATCCACGGCCAATAAATAATAGATAGATAGATAATAGCATAAATAAGAAAATTGCCATGAAGAGGCCAAAGGAACACAATATTGGTAGGGAAAATTAATGAAAATAATTTTATAATAAAAAAAGTTTCGTTTATTTCTACAAAAGTTTCCATACGATAAAGCTCAATTCTTACCATCAGCTGAGCCATTTTTTAACGAATTATATGTATCATGCAAGTGATTAACAAACTATGAAAAAAACGATGCCATCGCACGTTTGCGTAAATGGTTTTTTCAAACATATTAATGATGAATTCAAAGCAACTCGTACGAAATGTCTATATGTTTATTGTATTAAAAAAAATAAATAAAAACGAACAAATATATCACTTTTTAATAAATATACGCTTCATTAAAAATTACTTGACAATTTACGAATATATGGTGTACATGTGACCTTTAAAATACAATAAAAGATTATGTTTTAAATCTTTTCATCGTTCTTCAAAAGTATATTTCTTAAATAAATGAATTATTTTTTTATTCATTTAACAAATAAAAAAGTTGATGTTTCATAATGCTTTAATAATATTCGTTAAAAATTACTTATTACTTGAATATATATATATTTTGAAAAAATTTGTTCATTGAACAATATCGAATTTTTAGAAACCTCATTGAATTATATTTAACATTTTTTACGTATTTACGTATGTTATAAAAGATGGATTTACTTGATTGTTGCACATAAGATACTGATAAAATTAAAAAACTGTCACTTAAACTACACTTGGTAAGTTTCACTCAATTATTGCGAAATTTTGTAAACTTGAACAAAACAAAAATAAACTTAATAACAAGAAGTTATTAATCGATTCTAACAATAACAATTGCTATCTAAGAGCATATTTAACAATCTTTTCATTACAATTAAGTTAAAACTTACAAAGTGAAATGTGATTAAATAAAAATAAGAAATTCTATGTTTATGTGAAAAAAACAAACACATTATGTCCACTAAGGCTCTGTTGATGAAATTTAAAAATCTTTTATGCCAATGATCGAACACCACTTTATTCTAATATTCCCATGTTAAAAGATGCATAAGGTAATTTTTCAAAACTCGATTTTAATGGATACTATTAAAGCATGCAACAACAATGGTTGGATTATTTTTTTTTTATCGATTATATCGCAACTCTTTTGACGCCACTTCTCGATCGTCTGGTTGTCGCCTTATTACGAATCAAATGGTGTCAAAGAAAGGGTCAATGGCAGAGAGAGGGTATGCACAAATTGAAAGCACTGATGTATTAATTCAATGTTTTTCCGGAAGCATGGTAGTTTCTTTTATTACTATAGTTTTTTTCGTAAATTTTCCAGTCGTAACAACTAAAAGACGAAAATTGACGACAAAAGATATATATTTATATATATATATATTTTTTTACAAGATTCCATTCGTCTTTTACATACACAGTAAACTTTTGTGAACGTCAAACAGAGAATCACACAGTTTGCACGTTTCAACAAAAGTATAGTCGCATGGCAAGCGACGGCAGCCGCCTACAAAATCGTAAACGGGGACAAACGCAACTCCGGCTGGGAAAATTTTATCGCGAAAATCTTACATTTAGCGTCTTAGCCTTTCTTATTACTTGAAGATTGAATACTTTTAAAATTTCTTCCTAGATCATTGTAACTTATATCCATACTATTTTTTATGTGACGAATGAGAAAAATTACAAAGTAATCGCTTTACTTTCATTTTTTTCATTCTTGATAATAGTTTACACGCGTTCAAAATGGCTTTGAAACTCTCGCGCCTCGAATTATATATTTTTTTTTCATTTTTTTTATATTGAGCAGTCTTTATTGATTTTTTTTTTATTTTTCATACACTATATAATGATGATTATTTAAATTGTCGGATGGTGAAGATGAGAGAATTTTTAAATAAAAATGATAGGCTACTTTAATTGAAATAGAAATGTTATCGTAAGAAAACTGTATATAATATTTAAGTCAAGAGACTGAAAAAGGTTTGTAATTTTAGCAATGATTCTTACTGTAAGTCGAATGAATATAATCGCGTACAAGTGTTAATAAATGAACCACAGGCCAAACGCCGAGAACGCACCGGATAGCTTCGTCGTTTAGAGAAAAAAAGAAAGAGTTCAGAAGACATACGACGGTCGCGCGATTCGGCTTCAAGTAAAATTTATATAAAAATATGGAGAGTGAAAAATCTACCCTTGCCTTGGCTCTTTTCGACGGTATAACTGATATTGTTAGACACGTTCATTTATACACATACATACACATACATACATACGCACCACGCACATACACAAATCAAATCTCTTTCTCTCGGATCTCAGCATTCCCATTCTTATTTCTGAATTAAAAACCAAGTATTAGGAGACACGTCGTGCATTTTTTCGCGTTTTTCTCTCACATTTGACGCATTCATACTCACTGGCGTGCGCTCTCTCCCCCTCTCTCTCTCCCTCTCTCCTTCTCTCTTTTTTCTAACAAATGAATAATTTTTTTTTCAATGTTTAAAACGACCGTTCATGCCTCGCTTAACTTCTACAATCTATATAATATTGCGCGGTAATTATAAATGAATTCAACTCACTTTTTTCAACACAACGAAACAAATGAATCGCCTCGCACGCTTTTATCTGCAGTCTCATGTCTATATATATATTACATATAAAGTTTATTACGAACGACAAGAACAAAGTCACGCGCACGTACTTATGTGCTCATACTTTTGAGTGGCAACGAGGGGGAGGAAAAAAAGAGAACGAACATAAATGGGGAATTACTGGAATAATCTGTACAGCTTCGTATAACTTCGTAGAATCGCGTATCTTGTGACAGAAATGTCTCTCGTAAATAAATACAATGCGTTTGCTTTTTTGTTTTTAAACTTAAGAAGTGCCTAAAGGCGCGTCCAACTTGTACTCCTGCAAAACTTCTTGTCTATCATCTGCGCGGTCGATTTGCCGTCACGGTACGCAGCGGATCCACAACGGCTTACCAAAGGTTAAAAACAATTCAATCTTTTTATGTATATAAAAAAAAAACAAATACTTAAGATTGAATGTGTAATTATTTCTACGTATTCATAGAAATGTTCCTCGTGATTTGACGAGATAATCGAAACACATCAAAAAATAGTTATTTAAAATATAAAAGACAAATCTGTTACGCCAACAAAGTTTGCCTAAACAAAATACGCGCATCCTCCCATATAATCAATCATTGGCTAGATTCGACAAATTGGCAGACCATTGTGAATTCGCTGCTAAACGAGGACGAGCTGGGTTATCGGAACGACACCGTTTAGAACGTCACAACTAAGTAATCGCCTACATTTGAACTTCGCATCAGCACACATACATAGACACAGACACGAGCTCGACGGTGTCCTAGGCGAATCTTGAGCAGCAGCAGACTGTATAGACGAGAGCCACGGTATCATCATTGTCTCTTTGCCGTCCAAGCAGCGATCTCAGGGTGTGCTCTTGTAACGCGGGCTGTTCTTTAATAGGCTGTCCCTGTGCGTCGAGGCGCCGTCGACGTTGAAACTCGTGAGCCAGTTGCCCGTCGCCGTGCTGCTGTCAGCTGGATAAATGCAGGATTTGGTGGAGATCTTGCTGTTCGGCGACAGGAGCGAGGTGTTGACGAAACTCGGATCGACAATCACCTCCATCGGCGTCACATTATTCGCCACCGTCACCGTCGTCTCCATCGCCGTCGTCGTTGATTTTCTCTTTTGCATGGGGTCGTGGTTCTCGTCGATGGGCAAATAAAGGCTCGGGTAGCTCGACTGTGGTTCCTCCTCGTCAGAAGAACAGAGATCAACGAAGACCACGGGTTTCGAGGGCTTCGGCCGTTTCGTACTCGTAGGCGTCGTCGACGTAGGTGAAGGTGTCGGCGTGGGTCTGCATCTCAGCGACGAGACGCGGCTGATGGCTGGTGGCGATGTGAGGGTAACCGTCGACGACAGCGACGGCATCGGCACTAGCGGTCGGTAAGTGGGCAGGGGCTGAGTCGGCGGCAATGGCGCGGCTGGTGGTGGCGTTGGCGATGGCGTTGACTCGTTGTCGTCGTCGACGAGATCGATGACAATGGGAATGGGCTCGTCGTCGTAGGTGGGCTCGTCGTCGTAGGTTGGCTCGCACACGGGCTCAATTGAGGGCGACCACAGCCTGACACGAGATACTTTGCGTTCGGGACTGCGATACCTGGATGGGTCGCGCTGCAGCTCCTCCAGCTCATCTTCTGTCAGTCGGTCCACTAGGACGTAGATGGGTTTGCAGGATATATATAGTAATTGAGATCGCAGATCTAGGGCTAAAAGAGAACGAAAAAGTACGGGGTTTAGTAAACTTCATGAATTTGAAATTGAGTTGGTATTCTTATAAGTTTTGTAACGTTAATCTATAGCTCTATCGGTTACAGTTAAATTTTTCTAAAGATAAACTTCGATTATTAATCGATTCGGAACTGTAACAGTAATGTAATTAAGAAAAACCTTTGATGCATTAGACACTGCAGTAGAGTATCGATTACTATGCACCAATAAATTTCGATACTTATATATATACATATATATTATATTTAATTTGAAAACATTATATTTTATACTGACTTGTGGAATGGATTTGGCGATAGTCATCTTATAAAGAAACATTATTTTTCTGAATATAATGTAAGGAAAGCTATTTCCTAAAAATACGGGAACAACCGTAATTTTCGTTTGCAAAATTTCCTCTCACTTTGAAAACGCAAAATGACAAGTAACGTCACCTACCAGGTTTACCGCTGTAGTTGCCAAACTTGAACTCGTGAGCGTACTCGTCGCTTTTGAGCGCCTTGTCACATCTGGACTTGTAGGTGATGGACCATCGGTCGAAGTCGTAGATCTTCGTAAGCCACTTCGGCTTGAAGGACGTGGAGAGCGGTGGAGCGCAGAGGTGTCGCTCGATCCTCTCGAGGCGCTCCTGTTGTATGGCCTCCGTCATCATTTTCGACTTTTTACCGAGGGCAAGGCCAGCCGGCGATGAGAACGGTATTGTCGGACAGCGGGTCAGGTTTACCGAACCCCTGATTCGACCCGACGAGCGATTCTGCGATACGCCGTCTTTGGAGCTCAACGTGCTGCTCCCCCGGCTCGGATCTGTGTTGGTGGACTTGAGATGAAAGTATTCCATGAACTGGTCTTGTTTGATCTCGGGCACCTCCTCCGCCTCTGGGGTTGGTGGTCTTGGTTCGACTCGGTAGCATAGTTTTTCATGTTCCTAGAAATTACAGACAATTGTAAATTCCTTTTCAGAGAACTATTTTGCAGTAACTAAATATTTTTAAAATAAGCATATAACTGAATGACTATTTATAAAATGAGCTTTTGTTTATAGCTGTTTAATTTATTTATTTTCATTGGTGTTTTAAATAATTTTTCACTTTTTATGATTGAAGGTGTAGTAAATTTAAATAAATTTCATATGTTTATTCATATGTTTCTATGAAGTACTCTGGATAAATTATGTCAAATTTATGAATGTTTACCTTCATTTTTCGAAGACCAACAAACTCAGCATCACAGTTATCACAGAGATATATATCCTCAATGGCTGGCTCAACCATGGCTGGAGATGGAGCCTGCTTTTGAGCTGAACGCCTTCGCAGGTTTTTTGTGCCATTGGGATAGTCTTTTGCCCTTTTTAGTAAAAGCTGTTTCCTTGATGTTTCGAATTTCCTGTCATAGTTCTGTAAAATAAAATAAAATTGTATGAAAAGTAAGTGCCAATGGTGTTATTATATTTAAAACAAAAAAATTTTATTTGAGATTTGAAAAAAAACTACAATATCAAGAAAATAACCAAATCTTTTTTTATCTAGCTTATCATTGAAATAATTTTACAAATTATTTTTATTTTTTATATATTCTTGAAACATAAGATTTTTAAATTATAATTTGGTTATTATTAACTATAATTAAAAATTACATAAAATCAAATAACAATTTACCATATTTTCGTTACGGAAAGTGACCAAGAGCTTTCCAGTGGTTTTGAGGTATAAACTTGTTGTTGAATCCCAATTGTTAACATATTCTAGCTTGTCATGTGGATATTGTGCTAAGTACGAACAGAAGCGAAGTAAGTATTCACTTCTGTGGTACGTGTAGCACCGAAAAACAAGCTTCTTTAAATTACCCATGTAATTCTGAAACAACATCAAAATTATTAATGTAATTTATATTATTATAAGAAGTTACAGTAATGATTATTATATTTAAAAAAATTAATTCATATCCTTTTTTGGTTTAAAAATTAATAGCAACAAAAGTGAACGGAATGAATACCTTAAATGTTAATGTTCTGTTTTTAAATTAACTGAAATATTTATAAAAATTCTTACAAACTCAATACTGTAACAATTCTACTTATACCTAATTTTTAAACAAAATTTTATATTAAGTAAATAATCTATAAATCTATTTTTAATGATTATTATATAAAATTAAATTTGTACTTGTTGACTAACATCAATTATGTTTAATTTTTTTTTAGTATTTTCATATTAATTTGTAATACAGAAATATAATTTTAGATAAACACGTTTTATAAGAATTAAATTCTATACATATATATGTATATAAATAGTTTTTATTTGTACAATAATGTATTTATTATAGAATATATAATTTTCTTTACTTCACATTAATTTTATTAATATTTATTTAAAAATAATTTTTTATTCAGAATTTTCGATACTGTAATTTGTGATAATCTGAAATTAATATTTTTGTAAATGTTAAAACATACAATACTTTTCTATAATTCATAAACAGTTTTAAATCGAATCGATTTTAAACACGAATTCGGTGTAAAAAGAAAAAAAAACGCTTTCTTGTAATTCAAATTTATCTCAAAAAAGTCTTAACAAATTGTGCAGTGTCAATATCAAATAAATTAAGAATTCAGACACGTTTTGTGTTTTTATTGTACATATACAACTCGCGTGATTGTTTGTCGAACTATAGACAAAACAGATTCAATTTTCCACTAAGAAAATAAATAAATAAAATACTAAACTAATAATCAATCACGGAAAAAAGATAAAGTATCTATATAAAAAACAAATTCATATTTATGTAAATAAAATACTTGTATTTTTCTATATTTCACCGTATTTTTTTATATTTCATCGCATTTTTTGTATTACTAATGGCATATCAAAAATCTTCTTTAAAAATATTTTTTACAAATATTTTAATAATTGAGATTGTTGAACAATAAGTTATTCAAAACAAATACACTTTTACATATTCATAAAAAATAAATTTAATTTTAATACCGATAAAAATTTGTTATTGAAAATTGTTTTAATTAAACCAGTATGAAAAACCTTCGACCCATGATTAATGGTACATCCGCAAACGGTTAAAAAAATAAACGCAAAATCACGTGAAAGCCTTAATTCTGTGCCACTCATCTCTCCTCTCCTCGAAAATTTCGCAACTCTTCGACCAGCCACTGGCTGCATCGATTTTTCGAAAACTGAGGTAGAGAATGAGAGAGAGAGAGAGCGAGAGAGAGAGAGAGAGAGAGAGAGAGAGAGAGAGAGAGAGAGAGAGAGAGAAGCATGCTAGGTAATCGCGAAAAGTCGTTACGAGGATAGTGGCGAAGATGCTGCCGGGCGACGGCCCCCCTTTTATTTATATATACATATATAGAGCTCGGAAGTTGCTTCGCAGTCGCTAGAACGTGAGCGACGGGAATTTCTTCGCGGTCATGCCGAGGGGAGAGCGCGAATGGAAGGAAGAAACGCGGGCGCAGCAACGTGCTGCTGACGTATCTGTGTGTGTGTGTGTGTGCGGGACGCGTGAGACGGCTTCGTGGCTCCCAGCTGTCGGCCATTTTGTTCAACACGATAGGCGAGGGACACGAGCCACGGACGCGCCTATTTTTTGGGGCAGAGGCCACTCCACTTTTCCTTTGTCCCGATGTACAGTGAATTTCATGGCCAGCTTTAGCGAGTAACTCAGTTATACACGTCGAGATGTTTGGTAGAGGATGGGAGTTACGTTTTAACGATCGGATGTGATATTTTCGCAGGTCGCAGCGTTATTTATTTATTAAAGAACTTCTCGAATTTTTTCGATATTTCTGATATTCAATCTTAAATGCCAGGTGAAAGTTCTCGAATCGTCAAATACATGTTTTGTCGGCGTTTAAAAGAACTTATCTTGAATAATGGCGATGTTGAAGCAATCAACTGTAGTATCTTTGATTCATTAGAGTATAACCAAAGATACATAATTGTTAAACCAGAATTTTTAAAAGAGACTTGGAGGAAAGCCTGTAAAGATATTTTTAAAGATCGCAATGTCTTCAAAATTTAATAATATCTCGCAATATGAAGACTTTATTGCGTCATACCAAGATTTAAAAGAAACTCTTTGAAGATCATGAGCAATGACGTCATTCAAGATTCATGAATAGAATGTAACTTTCGTTGCTTTAACAATCCAAGTGGACAGGGCATTGATTTTCATGCTATATCAAGCGTTTCCCCTTAATAGAGAAAAAAATACTTTCCGTTTTTTCCGAAGTTATTTTCCGAGACAAGTTGGTTCGTTAATAATGTCGACGATGATTAAGATAATAATGATAACGTATTAATTATATTGATTAAAGTTACTGAAACAAGCAAGGTTGCTCGATGAGAACCACTGCTAAAGTCTTCGAGACTCATTGATTTTTTAGGATCACTGTTGTGGCTGCACGAAAAGCATTCCCCCTCGATTAAAAGATCTATAGACGAGGATGTGAAATAAAATGCCCTTATGGAGGCTATCATTACTAGATGGGTTTACAAATAAAAAAATGTTTCGTAAGTAAAACAAGTATGATAAAGAAGATATATGAAACGCTTTGTGAGGTGGAATCATTTTGAAACAAATTATGAAAATGTGCAGAATTTTTAGAATTAATTTGTAAAAATGAATTCTCTACATTTCTAAATATTTAACATTTTAATTATAATATTGTCCAAGATTTATCTCACGGTATAGAACTGTTTTTTTTAAGTTTCTCATAACGCTTCTTCATTAGCAAACCTAAAGGTTCATACCTACAGTCATACAGAAAACCCTCTACAACCTATAAGTGTTTAATGAAAATTTAATTTAGGAAAGGATGAGCTATATTAATCGTATAAATCGTATGCATTCAGATAGTTGTTTATAGAGGTCATAAAATGGCTTGATACCTAGATGAATGTCAGGTCAATCTGACACGATTTTTCTCTAAAAGTTTTCTGGAATCGTACCTTGTCATAAAAATTATGTAACATGCCAAACAGTATTGTTGGTAAGAAATATTAATTGGAGAAATTTCATAACATTTGGTATTTTCTATGTTCCAATCTTGTAATAAGTAAATTTTGTTTACTTGTATTTATAAGGTCATTATATTTTTACAATCTTTTCTTCAAAGTTTTATATTAATGGTCATGAAATATTCTATCAGGAAAATATAGAAACTGTTTCTCGATACTATTGGATTTTGTTTTCAATGAAATATAGTCAGTAACATAACATAGGCCCACAAAAAGATCTAAAGTGATGGAGAGTTGATCTTAAAGGGCACAAGCAGTGCTACAATTTGGAGAAAATAATGAATAAAAAAAATGTTGTCACTTTCGTTTATAAGATATATCAAAAATCTTATACATTAGGCATCTCAAAATCCAGACGTGGTGGACCGATTATGACCTAGGAATTATGTTTAGGGGGCCAACTACACGGTCATATCATGGTCGTCTAGTTCCTGGCGCATACTATTTTTTTCTTTTTTGTGGGACTGTGTAATTTTTACAGGTCATGGTGAGGATTTTACCAGAAAGACATGGAAATTTTGACCCATATTTTTCCCGTGGTATATTAACAGTTATCGATTCATAGATATTTGATTCAAATATCCATTAATTCTATTTTTTTACTCTTATTACTTAACGAACGTTGAATCTACTTTCAAATACTATGCTACTAATGCAGAAACTCGCCTTTGCTAGGCGATGAAGACCCACCGAGTAAACAGAATGGTAGAAAGCGTTCTATATATCCGAGCGTGACTGCTTACATAAAAAACAACACATAATTACACATACAGGTCTAACAGTCATATTCGTTTAAAGAAATTTTTAGATTGTTCTCTGCCCATATTCGCTTTATGAGTCATGTAAATGCATTGGCAAATCATATATATATTGGACCTTCTCTCTGTAGGTGACTCGCTGACGGACTTGCAAGCTGGCTTGCCTGCAAAGGTCGACCACCATATCGTTCTATTTGTCTACGACATCTGAAGAAGACGTCAGGGCTGAACACGTAGTTGTTTTACCTTGAGATTGATTCTTTCTAATCAACAGAGGTTCTCATTTCAGATTTTTTTATTATCTATTGCTCGTGTACATATTATGACTAAATTCAGTAATTCATTCATTCTCTATATGATTACCATTGATAACGTTTATAAACACGGTCTCAAATGCTACTCATGAAGGATGTAAAATTGATAAAGTTTCCATGTATTATTGTAGGATGCATAAAGCCTGTTCTTCAACATAGCAATTACTATATCAAAACTTTTTATTATCAACGATTTCACCTAATAAAGCATTGTTCTTTCTTAACATCCAAAATACCATCAATGCCGAGAAATGAATATATTTAATGCTATATGAAATTAAGATACTTCATTTTGTCAAGTGTCCTAAGATAACATCAAAACTAAGTTTTTACCTATAATCACTTTAGCACTTTTAAAAGTAATTTATAAACTCATTTGATAACTTTATGTAAACTATAATTGTTCGTAAGAAACACTGATTATGTAACATTGTAATCTTAGTGCAAATTTTTTTTCTAAATTAACTAAGCTTCATTGTCATTTTTAACAACTTTCTGTTACCTAGAAAAAACCGCAGCAAGCTAACGACATTGAACATCTCTTATCTTATCTTATAAAAACCATTGCGATATAATATCAAATTGAAGTTCTGAATAATATTAGGTGTACTTCTGAATCAACTTCTAATTGGTCAGCATGCGTTCCTATTTCACCTTTTTTATAAAAAACAAATAGAAGGTATCGCGTGCTTTATTAACCTCTACACTGAAAGAAGATTAGTGGAAAAATTATAAGAGCTCACAATAAAAAATACCATACTGTGCACGGAAACCGACCACAAACAGTTACAAGTGATCTATTTTTTAAGGGGGCAAGCCTGGGTTAAAGTCTGGAAAAATAGATTTTGGTGTAATTAGTCAGGTAATTATTTTTTTAAATATATATAAAAAACCACTTTATACCTCAAAAATATACATAAAAAAACATTTTAACACCTCCCTGACTTCTCTATTTTGAATTATAAGTATGTGTAATAACCACTGGATTGAACTATCAATTTCTGCATATCACTTCAGGGCACGTAGCGCTACACTGGAATGCCTCGACCAAATGAGCTCAAATTTGGTGAAGATCTACTTTATATGTATCTACACTGCTTAAGTGAAGCAGATTTTGAAAATATCTGTCCAACCTATTGTTACATATAGAAATATGCAAACAAATTTCAAAAATCATTAAAAAATTATTGAAAGATGTATATTAATGGAAGAATCCAACTATCCCAACATCGGCTTCACTTAAGCAGTGTAGATATATATAAATTTTTTTATATTTCTCGTCATTTTTTTTCTATTTAATGCATACTCCTCATTTTTTTTGCATTTTCTGTTTAATAAATACTTAAGCTTGAGAAATATAATAATACTTTTATAATTGTTTCTAATTGTTATAAATAAATTTCTATCAATAAAATCATATTTTTGTGAATTTAATTTGTGACTGAAATTTACAATAATTTTTACAGTTTGAGTAAGAAAAATTGTTAAATAGCATGGTGAATTGTTAAATAGTCAAGTGAGTATTCTAATTTTTAGTGAGTCACAATCAAAGGACATAACCTGCAAAGCTGCAATTCCGTAGCTAAAGAAAACTGTCGGGTCGCTATAAACAATGTAATTGCAATGTAAATAACTTCAGTTAATATTTTAAATGATTATAAATTTATTATTTTCCTAATTGTGGATGTTATTGTAAAAATGTAGATAAAAATAAATCAATTGTACAATTATCAATGTAATGTAACATATGTAGATGATTCGGATAATGTTCTCTACGTAGTACTTTGTGCGCAGACGCCTGAACAATACATGGATAGGAATTGCCTCAGATACTTGTAAAGACCTAATCAGGTTCTCCGTATAAAGGAGGACAAACGCCGTATAAGGGCTATCACATGTGTCCCTGTCTATGGACTGACGTTCATTCCCGGATAAATAAATATTGACTGTCTAGTTACTTTGGCGTTATTATGTGGATAACTTGTCTAAGACAACTTAATGACTATTTCTTAATCATTTCGGTCAACTTTAGAGCTTTGCGCGCAATTAAGTATAGTTATTTAAGGAGGCTCTAGCGTGTGGTGCCGTATCAAGTCGGGGCTCCAAATGAGGACTATTTTTGTTACTGATTTGACTATTGTACTTTACATCAATTTATCTTCATTAACTTTTAAATGTTTAAGAAAAAGAGGATTTAACAAATAAGTAAAAATGTTGCTGAATTAGTGTGAGAAAAAATAGCATACGCTCCTCGGGAGTAAAATTGGCCAGCCGACATCTCGTGTTGGCAATTTATACGAGCTGTAGACTGTCCAAGTTTGTTCCTCCCCAGGTGCGTAATATACTATTACACAATTATTTACTGTAACCGTGTTGAAAAACATCATATGACAATCACTTGATCATCATCCCCGAAATCACGCCGAAGAGTCAAATGATTTTCATATGATTTTTGTATGATTTTTCATGCGATTATCATATGATTCTCATCTGACTCTCATATTCCCAATTTGTTAAATGTTTATTCAAATAATTTTGTAAAATTATCCAATACAAGATTAGGAAAATAAAATCAATGGAAATGATTTATATAAATCTCTAGTATCCAAGAGATAGAAACGGAAGTGCAGAGGATGAATGCGACGATGCCACTACTCAAAAAGCGTAGGTGAAAATCAGGCCAAAACTTCACCTGATTTCCAGGTGGTTATCAGCTGATTTTTCCTAAAAATCATTTTAATATTTTCATATATTATTGATTATTATTATCATTTATTATTGTTAACCTTAAATTTTTTATATTTAATTTTTCATTCCAAAATTATGATAACTAATTCAAAACTTCTTTGCCTGCGTTCACATTATATAAACACACATTAGTTAATCGTAGATTGAAGTAAATGAATGATAATAATAATAATAATTAATAATAATTATTTGATCACATGAAAAATCATATAAAAATCATTTGACTTTTTGGCGGGATTTCGGGGATGATGATCAAGTGATTATCATATGATTTTTTTGTAACGGGGTTAGTACTGAAGACTGTTACTATTTTTGTTTATATGATCAAAAATATTTGTGTTCAATTTTTTAATGAGACCTTACGGCCAATACATCCGATAAGAGGAGGCGTCCAGTGGACTGGAAATTTATACAGGGCGCTAAAGAATGCTCATCCTGCGCCCATACGCTGAAATATATCTCATCTTCAAAGCTGATTTGGAAAAAAATGGTGTCAACCCTACACATAATCTACTTGTGTTTGATTTGGACGATCAGTCTGTAATAATAATAATTATTTTTGGAAGCACAGTAAGGATGATTATTTTCAATATAGCCACTACTCGGTTGTTTTTTAAATGAGTCCTTATATCTACATTTGCTATCTACTTCAATGATTGTTTTTACCGAAAATTCAGTTAACAATAAAATACAGAATGATTTGTAAAAATGGTCACGAATTTGAGAAATATTTTACTAATTAAAGATATTTTCAAAACTGATTAGTTCCAAATATTTAAGGTGGTCATTTTCAGTCAGTAAAGACAACCTGTTGACGTGGATATATTCATTAAAATATTGACAATTATAGAGTTGGGCTTCAGATTTGGGCGAAATTGGGCGAAATCGTATACTAGTTGATTTTAGTCTATAAAACTTACGCAGTTTTATTTCTTACTCAGTTCATTTTTATTTCTTCAAGTTCAACAAGGAGTCTTATGGGAAAATACATTTGCGTAAGTATATTGCAGGATTTATCATTAATTTTTAGTGTAAAACTTTTATCGTAAAAGATAAAGGTTTAACGAACATTTATTGGTTTTCAAAAATGTTATTGAGGACTTTTAATATAAAAAAATTAATTTATTGAAAACAAAAAAGATAAATTTAGCCTCAAAAACAAACCCAAATCAATGACTTTTTATTGATAATTTTGATATAATTTTGATTTTGGTAATGAGCATTAGTTTACTTACGTAATAGTTTAAATAAATTTTAACTCATTAGCAAATAAGAAGTGTAAAGTAGAAAATAGAGTGTACACATTTTGACCAGTGCAGTACCGTTGAAAATTGTTTGTCTAATTAATTTATTATAAAACATGAAAACATGATGTATATTCTTGTACCGGAATGTTGAAAATGACTAGATTCCGACTGATTCATTTTGTTATGTCCTAGCACCTGAGCGACTGTTAGCATAGATTTTCATGAAGACACTTTTATTTTTTTATTTTTACTTTTGTTTTTCACTTTTCCTTATGACTATCAGTAAATACGAATATAATTGACTAGCAGCAAAAAAATAAGACCACTACAAACTGATACACGTAACCTCGATAATATCGAACTTATGTATACTAGATGTATACTATAGATCTGGTGTTTAGGTATTTAATAATGCATGTATCTTTCAAGACAAGTTGTTGATCAACATTCAAAAGTCGGAGAAGCTCGACCGAAAATCTGAATCGTCTTTGGCGTTGAATCCAAATTAATTTGTCTCTAAAAATATTGTTTTAACTGGCAACTATAGTACACAATTTTAATTCATACTATGACTTAAGATTTGCTAATAATTATGCCACTACCCTATTGGAATACAGTAAGTTGTATAACATTGCTATTATAAACAAAATTACATAACTATTTTACAAAAATATCAATTACATACGTTACATTTCGCCATCATTTAATTTATATTTTATACCGCTTTTATTTTAAACTATTATATTTGTATACTATGATTGTATATGTTGATATACGTTTACATTATTAGATCTTAGAGCCAAAGATTTTTGTTTATCCTAATTTTCCTGCTAACTTTGAAATAAGAAACCGTCTACGCACTGTGCTTTTGCATACATGAGCGATTTTGTTTATAGAACCCTCTTTTTCGTAGAGAAGTTAGTAAAGAGTAGCTTTGAGACGATGAACAATGTTTCGAGACAAAAAATGTTTAAAAGCATGTTTTAAGACTTTTGGCACAAATTTGTCATTTTTGAGCAAAAAATTGTGTGTGTGTGCACGCGCGCGCGCGCGGACGATATTTTGGAAGGCATAACCTATTATTCGATTTTCTTTTGTTTTATAACCAAAAAACGATATGGAATTTTTGTTTTTATTTTTTATTTTTTTAATGTTACAGCCAGATGGTATTACTTAACACAATAAATGTTTGTTGAAAGGCTTTTAAATTACCTACATTTTCTTTTTTTAATATTTAAATTATTTAAATTTTCTTTAGTCTGTCATTTGTTATTAATGAACATATAGTTTATACTTCTTTAAGGTGGTTCTAAGAAGACTCAAGTTAATTGAGTTTCCACAAATACAAACTAAAATTGTCTTATTAGACTTGTGTTATTATTAATATTCATAAAATTCAGTTTCAAAGTGTCAGATAATTAAATAGTGTATTACATGTAAAAATTAGTAGTTTCCACTCGCATATTGGCTTAATGCGTATCCTCCTACACCTTTATTTTTCCATTCCTATTATTACATCATACATTTCTTCAAGCACCTCACTTTTACCTACACTTTTTTCCCTGTAGCTAATCCACGTGGGATAAATATTAATTAGGAAAACCCGCCTTGGGATAGTCAGTGTATTGGAATAATTCAGTTTGGATGTCTAGGTCACTATATTCCGTAGGCTTAAGACACCGAAACTGTATTTACCCGCACCTCCCGCTCAGTTTTTAAAAAGGCAATTTCAACACCTAACCGATCACACGAGGTCGTCGCAGAAAAAAAGCTGTCACCCATCCAAGTACGTACCAACTGTCGGTCATAAATAGTATATTACATAAAATACAATTTAATTCGTTTATGTCGTTAGTCATAGACGTGTAAAACGGAAAATATGACGTATATTGACGTATTATTACGTCAACCTAACCTATCTTAATACTTTTACACGGATTTTCATATTATTAATTGATTATCTCGAAAGTTACCGCAACTCCATACATTTTTTATGATATCATTACAAAGTTTAAGGCTTAAGCATTAGCCGTCTCTTTATTGAACGTCCAATGCAGTTGATAATGGTATTAATTTTGGACGTTTCTACGCAAATCACATGGTTCTACTATAATTTACATCTAAAATTATACATTTTCAAGAATTTTTTACTGAAAAATGAGCGCGGCAACCTGAATTGCAAAAAATACCAAAAAAATTTTTAACATCTGCAGAATAATAAGTATTGTTTTGTAAAATTCACTTCCTTGGACCCACAATATAAATATTATTTCTTGCAAAGTAACCTAAAGTCTAAATTAAAGACGAACTAATCGATTTATAATATGTAAAAAATATATAAAAGTAGCTTACACAATGAATTAAAAATTTTTATGAAATTTTGTTTAAATTTTCCTAATTAATATTAAATAACTTTGCTAAACCTTCTTTGGCTAAATTAGGCTGGAAATATAAAAATTATGCAAACATACAAAATAAAATTGCGTTATCGTATAAGACTATGTAGCAATTTCACCTCAACAACGATTTTTATTAATGTTGGACTCATTGTTTTCTTCGTTAAGCTACATTGAAATTACGCACACAGATTTTAATAATCATTGTTTATTACGTATTCCCATTTTATTTAAAAATATTTTGTGAAAGATCCACTTAATAGCCTTAATTACTCAAAATTCTAACCACTTATTACGCTTATTTAATACAATATTGAGTTTAAATTTCAAGAGATTATCTTCATTTGTATTCGAGAGAATATTATTTTAGAAAAAAGTACGTTTTCGTTCTCATACGATAATAGAAGTAAAAATCAATTAATCGTCTTGAAATTTGGCACAGACATAGCCTTTTTATATGTTAGAACGGAGTTCGTTGATCAAAAGAATCCTACTGTCACATCCAAATATATTTGAAGTTAAAAATTTGTTTTTAATATTTACGAATAGCGTGTTCTCAGAGAATATTTTATTTATCGACTCAAAATTTTATCCACTTATTACACTGATTGAAGACAATATTGGATTCAAATTTCAAGAGATTATCTTTATTTATATTCCAGAAAAAAAATTATTTTAGAAAAAAGTGTGTTTTCGTTCTCATGCGATAATAGGAGTAAAAATCAACCAATCGTCTTGAAATTTGATACAACGATGGCTCTTTTGTACCTTCCAACCGAGTTCGTTGTCCAAAGATATTAAATATAATATTTAAGTTTAAATTTTTTTATTTTTTGATAGTTTTGGATACCATTTTTAACCTAGAAAAAGTTCCAAATAGACTAGTAATATGGCTCGACCTTGAGGTGATGCCGGTCGGCATCACCTGGCCGCCTGGAGGTTATGAGAATATTTTTTTATTTAGCAGCCCAATTAACTATTTATTACAATTATTGTTTGGCAAATAATCTTTTTAAATACTTCATTTGGGTTTGGGCAATAGAAAATTACAATAATACACTGTCGTAAATTTTACATGTTAATAAGTTAATAACTGTTAAACATTATTTTATTCCCATCTCCATTATAATGGCCACTTTATAGCCTGAAAGGCAGGGCAAAAGTGGCGTTTGATTCCGTCTTTACTTCATTCTTGCATATGAGGAAATAAAGTAACATCGTCTAATTTGTTACGTTTAAGAAGAATTTTGTTAAAACATACAAAATAACTTTTCAAGTCTACAAAGATACCGCAGTGGAGCTGGAAATAAAGTACTATATGTAACACGGGACTAATATCGATCATTTCTCTGAGTAACTCACCCGCTGAAATAATCTGCGATTTTAATCCCTTGTTAAGTAATGTACTATAAAATAGTTTGTAACTGTTTAAAACTGTTTATAAATGTTACAAAATGTAGGATTATGGACACATTTTCAAATAACTTTTAGTAGTTTTAAACAGTTTGAAATGTATCGCAAGATGGTATGGAAACAATATCAATTACTTTAATTGTACTTATAATTACTGTCATTTTTTCCGATTTTCAAATGCACGTAACTTTGCATAGAACCGACCGATTTTAACGATTCTCATTTTAAATTAAAGCTCTTTTCTTCTACTTTAATTGCTTTTTCTGGAATATTTGTTCAAACATCGCTCAAAAAAATTCCTGGTAATACTTATTGTGTAAACGAAAGCCCTGAAGATCGAGATTTTGTAAATAAATTTTTTTAAATTAATTAATAAAATAATAAAAATAGGTTTTCATATCCCCTTAAGTATAGAAGGCCGGATCAGCCGTTTTCGTGAACCCAAAAATGGAATATGCTCGAGCATATTCTATACTCTCTGGTTTGACAAAGTATAAAACCTGAGTTTAGGTTATACCTATAAGTGACTATATTGTGAAGTTATGTCTTTTAGAAACTGAATATGTATATACCTATAATTGAGCATTAAGCGATTACAGCAGCGCCAAAATTCCTGTGTTAATTTACGCTGGTGATAAAGTTTGGAAGCTGAGAGACGATTTTCACTATATATAGATATACTGCCTGTACGCGCTTTTTCAACTTCTGGTAAAATCCGCCAGGATCGCAAGGCTATCGCTTAATTCCCAATAGCTATATATAGACAACTGAGGGGAACTATATATAGTATACCTATAGGTTTACTATATAGTTCCCCTCAATTGTCTATTACAGTTATTGCGAATTTTGACATAGGTTTGCGTATTCGTTGCAGTTAGATGCACAGAGAGACATAAGTAAATCATATCCCGATAAAGCGGTCCCTTAAAAAAGATGTCCCGCTTTTTGGAGTCCAATACTTTAAAAATTCATATTTTCCATTTCCAATAGTCTTTGAAACCTTTATTTAGGATACAAAATAGAAAACACCTAAGCTAACAATTTATAAAAGTGCCCTAAAGAATGCATCGCGACATTGGGTAATTTAGCTTAGGTTTTACAAGTCTAAAAACCTATCTATAAGTTAGGTTGGGCAGATCTTAGCGTCATAGATAGATATCCAGCTTTTAAGTTATCTAGCAAAATTCAAACGCGCTGCTCGCGTATTATTTTGTTTTTGAGATTATGTATATATAATTTTTCATTATCATTTCATTTTAATTATTTTAAATGATGGGTTAATCAGATAAACGTGTCAAAAACGTTTTTATAACATTGCGCAAACTTGCCAAAATGATCCTAGACCGTTTTTTAACTATTATAAAGAAAGTAGTCTATATAAAATTATAAAAGTTTTTATAACATTGCGCAAACTTGCCAAAATGATTCTAGACCATTTTTTAACTATTATAAAGAAAGTAGTCTATATAAAATTATAAACGTTGTTAAAACGTTTTTGAAACATTTATAAAGGTATTGTTAATACAAAAAAAGAAATTTAAAATGAGGGCATCAAACTTTGATCACCGCCTCCCCCACCTACCCACCCTTATTCCCTGACTTTGACTTATAACCTAAACTGAACATTGTTACCCATGTATTGTCGCTGAAATTTCCTTCCCGGCGGAAAGAAGCAGGTTCCTACACGCATTCTCTCGAGTCGCTGCATCAAATACGTTTGGGGTTGTTTATAGCAGGAGTACTTAAAGTACCTTAAAAAAGAACCCTCCACGCCATGGATAACGGTTACCCAGCTAAGTCTTAGAAACACGTACAACTAAGTATGCTCCACTGTAACGTTTGCTCAGCCTTGCACCTAAAGACGCCCTCGACAATACTGACGCGTCAATATCTTATATTGTGACTCTCGCGATATACACTACCGCTAGAAAATTTCCGGACAAATGTATGCCTAAAGCCTACTGTTTGTACTGTTTGTAGTATAGGAAAACTTTTCTACGATATCGTGTGCGTGAATTTAATTTACACGTTTCGGATAAAATGACAATAGCGTATAGAAGCGAAAAAACATTCCTTATAAAATTTGAGGGTTCCAAATACTCTATTTTTCTTTCTAACGATATCGAATCTCGAAAGAAGTAAACAAAACTGGAAGGATGGCGCGCCTAACGCGCTGATTAATGCTACCTAGTAGACATAATATAAGAAGAAAAAGTATCTCGTCACGTGATTAATAAGAGAGACAAATAACGCTATTCGAGAAGTATCGAAATCGAAATCCAATTTCAAAAAGAGCCAAAATGTGAAAAAAGAAGACGAACCTGAAGGCACACATAGCCCGCCAATTAATTTAGTAATTACAAAAATGTATATTTTTTGTAGAAAATATTGTGATATTAATGATTTTGTCATTACTGTTGTTGAACAATATTGTAAACTGTATGTTAAATTTTTGAAGGGCACTTAAAGAAAATTATTAGCTACTTTAATATTCAATTACAGAAGATACATACAATCAAAGTGGATAAGCTACTAAGTATTGTTCAAATACTAAATAAGTTTTCCAAAGGAATTTTTTAAATTTTAGTAGTAATTAAATTAAAAAATTACATCAATATAAATACCATGTAAGTATTGAAAAAAAACTTAAAAAAAATTGTTTATTTGCAATATTATTATGTACAAAAAATAATTGTACTTCTTTAAGTAAGTCTATAATTTTAAGTAAGTTTAATTTCTAAAATATTTTATTGTTAGTTGAAGAAAAAAAAAAAATGATTTCATGTTCACAAGATGGCAGAGGACTGAGTCTACACGGCTACATAGTGAAAGTTACTTTGCTTTTAGCTGACCTTTTGATATGAGCAGTAGTTTACTAATTATACCATAATCTTACTGTTCAGTGAACAATATTATTTAACAAAAATAATTGAATTATCTAAATAATTTTAATTAAAGTAAATTTATTTAATTAAAAATTTAATATTAAATCATTTAAATTTATCCCTATTATTTTGAACTTCTAAAGTGATAATAATTTATTTTAACCCTTTGACTTCCAGTGTTATTCTCATGTAACATAATATTAAAAAATGTGTAAAAATTGTTTCAATCAATATTTTTTAACTCAGAATAGCTTAAGTAAAAGATTATAGTATCTAGTTTTTTGGATTTATAAAAAAAACTAATTTAATATCTGCCAGTAATTTTTTTTAATCGAAAGAGAAACCGATATTGACAAATCTTTTTTTGTTGAAAATTTAAAGTATTTATTTGGGTGTTAAAGGGTTAATATCTTTAGGGGAAAGTTTTACATACAAAATAAAAGTTGCAAATTGAAAAACCTTTAGTAATTATTGATTAGTGAGATGCATGCTTAAATTGAGCCATATTTTTAGAAAGTTGTAGTTTTAAAATACTCACTTCATTGATTTTCTTGGGCCTCACTAGTGGAGTAGCAAACTTGATTTCTTTGGGCCACCATGGTGGCTCTCTGATGTTCTCTGCTGTGTCATGTCCCAAAGAACACTGAACCATGAAAGTTACAAACCGCTCCAGCTCCGGCTGTGATGCAAAGCAGTATTTTCATAACATCTTTATCACATTTAGCCTTTTCCTCATAAGTTTGCTGAACAAACTGATACTCATTTTTGCTAAAGAACACAGCACATACCAGTGTGATTTTGTCTAAAGATGTGGGATATCCATTGGCAAATAGCAGAGGAAGGTTGGATATCATAGAACCTTCCTCCACTCCGTTGTTGCCACCTAGTTCTACATCATCTCCGGTGGCAGCCATTATGTTCTCGTCCACATCATTGGGGGGTGTTTCCTGCCCCAAGCCTACGCCGTAACCGTCCTCCTGAACAGCTGAGAACCTCATTTTTTCAACAGCTGCCGCATCTCGATCCTCTTGACACCTCCTTCAACCCTAGCATTGCCTTTGATTCCTATAATCCTTCACCCTCCATTGTGCACTATTATAAATAAATAATAAAAAATAATATAAAAAAATTAGAAAAATAATTATTGTTGGTTACGGTTGTGTTATTAACAACTATAAGTATATCATGTTCATCAACTAAACAACCTTGTGACACTAGATGCCTTTTTTTAAGCCTCTTCACAAAAGGTAGCTTCTCAAATATAAGCCATAGCAATATCATTCTCTCTAGCATATGTATATTATCACCAAAAAAGCAACATTTAATTATCAGAGTAGGAGCGAAAATTTAAATACAGTAAAAATGGAGCACATTAATCGGAAAAAATATACAGATGTCAGAGAGGGGAGAAGAAACGGAACGGGGTAACGGTCCGGGTGTGCGCGCGCGTCAAGCTTGTAATATTCAAGACTAAGAAATTGACAGTTCCCTTTTCCTCAGTAACACTCTCTCGGGACGTAGTTCACGTACTACGTAGCTTAAAATGGCGGAGGATTGAGCGAGAGAGGAACGAAAGGAAAGGTAAAGCCCCGCGCAAGAGCTCTCTTTCTCCCTCTTTGCCTCTCCACGCTCTCAGACCGTTCTCTCGTGCTCCTATGACCACGCAGCTATCATCGGCTCGGGGGGAAACGCTATGATTTTTCAATGTTGTGTGTGCGCGCGCGCGCGCGCGCGAGCTCTAGCGTGTGGGAAGCGCGCGTGTTTTTCAGAGGCTCGCGCGCGTGAACCTATGTACCGACCGCTTTATATTTTTCCCGGTGATTTCCAGCAATTCTTCAAAGAAAAAAGACCCCGTTCTTCACTTACGGTTAATGCAGGTGCCGCTGTGATGCACTCTATAGAGATTCAACGCGGCGGGAGAGAGTAAAAAATAACGCGGCGATCTCCTCTCTCCGACCTGCGCGACCCTAGCTGGTTGCCAGCAGTAGCAAGACTGCTGGCGAGAAAACCGTGAGAGCTTCTGGCCGACTGAGCCCAGCGGAGCCGGAGCGGCGACAGCGACACACGCGCGCTCACGTACATATAACACACATATGCACGCTTCGCTCATTGGCTCATTCGTTTGCAACGCACACACACGTACACACACACACACGCGCGCATTTTACGCCAAAACGCCAATCGAGAATGTAACAAAGATGGAGGCCTTCTTTAGACCTAGCTCCACATAACCTTAATATCTTTTTGTCGCGAGGTCTAACAGTGGCGTGCCTTATTCGCGTCTCTGTCGTGATATCCTATTTATGGCTAAATAATTGATGTATTGATTATTTATTGAATGAATTAATAGCTAGACAAACAGTACCGTCGCTAATTATTGCTTATTGGAACACTCCTAACTACTTCTGTTAATATTTTTACAGGTTAAGGTACACTTCACATGAACACTACAAAATGACTGCACGTAAGCCATTTTATAGCACGTAACTGAACTTACACCATTTTATTGCAGCAACTTGAATCACATGGAAGCCTTTGTTCTATTGATTTGTTTCGACATTTTAAGTATATATGTCTCTATGTATTGTAAAGAGTGATAAATTGAAGTAAATTATCCCTTTCGAAATCAATATTTTGGGATTCGAAATATTGATATTGAACTTCTTTTATTTACTTCTAAACTATTTTAAGGTTAGTTTATCATAACCTACAAATATTCAAATGTGTATAGTGATGTGTATGTATGTTACTCTAAATAATATCTTTTTATTTGCAAATTTTGCATGGGTTCTATGATTTGACTGACATTTTGTTAAGAATAGAACCAAAAGTAACAAGTATAAGAGAAAATCAGTACCTGTAAATAATATAGCAACAACTTGGCGTTTCTTTTACAAGTATTTTTTTAACAAAGTTGTAAGATGTAAACAAACTAACATAAGTTACGTTTAACGATGCCTTTGTTTAAGGCTACAGATTATAAATGCTATATCATATCTACATTGCTTTGGTTAACCTAATACACTCATTTTAACAAGTATATATAAATATTTCGTTAATAACGATGTTTAAACCATCAAATTTAAAGGTTTAATCACTAAAATATGCATACATTTACTTGTAAATACTGTATTTAAACTATGCAGTTCATGTCACATACCCAAAACAAAATGGCCGAATGAATCATCATGCATCAATAGAGCTATTGAGAATTACTAGTCTTGATCAAACATCTAAAGAAAATCTTTACCAATTAGTTTTAACAAAAAAAAACGTTATCCGTAACGTAACATAAAACTACTGGTAACTTGGAGTCCAGTTTCAATATTTCTCCACGACGGTTTCGTAGCATGTTTGTGCTGAAACTTCGGTGTGTGTGGGCAACGTACCAGTATTGTGCAGCTGCGCAGCCTACTCCCACTTTCTACAACGCAGTCGATATAATATTAGGGGGCCTTTCCGCCTGACGCCCCTATACGCACTACAAACCCAAAGTTCCAGATAAATATTTATCTTTCTATTTATGAAACGAAAACAAGATTATATCAGGAGTAAATGAGAAATATTAAATGGAAGTATAAATTAATATAATGATATATATATAATATATAAGCAGCTTTTCTGTTAGATATTACTCTTAGGCGTTTCTGGAATGTTGTCTAGATGGCGCTATGCCAATAATGGAAACACGCAGTTAATTTTTCGTGAAATATGGCGGCCAGGCACAGATGGCCGTTAGCTACACATTCATTAATTCTCACCATTTTTATACATTTCCTACTTCGGGCATTACATTTTCTGTTTTGTTACATTGAACTTATGAATTTGTATTTTTTGATTCGAAAAGATATTTTTACATTTCTATTTAAATTAATATTTATGATAATTCAATAAAATCAAATAATAAAGGATATCTTCTATGATTATTTTCTTGAAACGATCCTCAAATTTCGTGAAATCATATTTTTATTAACATTTACATAAAGGCAGTAGATATATAAAAAAAAGTACGAATAAAAGGCACAACTTTCTAATTATATTTCTATATCAATCGCATTTCTTTGTAAAATCCATAATTTTATTTCAATTGTGAAGCAAATATTAAAAATTTACCTTATATACGATGTTTACAACTTCTTTTTAGTGTTTGAGCAGTTGAGCCGTTTGAGAACAATAATATGACGACAAAATGGCGTACAGACTGATGACCACAAAACACTCCTTTACTATAACCTCTTACCTCTTTGAAATAAGTTTGAAGAAAGAAAAATATATTATTAGAGAATGCATAAAGTCTCATTGAAATAGTTGAGCATTTTACTTGCGGATAAAACAACCTTTTTTCTCGAAAACACATTAAAGACAAGGCAATGATAAAATCGTCAGTGAATCTGAAACTGAATCGGTAAAAATAAGCACAGCAACGTCGTTCTTAGGTCATTCGCTTGGTGCGCTGGTGCTCGTCATACGTTCATTGGTAAAGTGAGTTGCTAGACTGTCCACCGTCTGATTTCTCAATTTTTTTCAGTCTACTTCCCATAATCCAAGTCTCGGTAGAGGTCGCTATCGTCGTCTCCCTAAGTTATAGCAAATCACGTGATGTTTCCGAGGTAAGTTCAAAATTGAAATATATTTGTTTTAGTGCAATGTAATATTTACTCATTATTAAATATCGAAAATGGCTTGTGCAATTGTAGAAATATTTGAGCTAATAAATTATGTTAATGACGGTAAATTCAAACCATATTTTTATGTGTGGCTTAAAATTAATATGTCAAAATCTGAAATTGACAAATATTTTGCTCTTTGCTTAAGATTTTCTTCATTATCAAGTTACCAGCATGAAATCAACGTAAAAATAACTGTAAAAAGTACTACAAATAAAATCATTGAAGCACATCGCACCTGCCAGGCAGCTTGTCTATACATTTCAAAATATTTTGATTGACAACTGCGTTGCGTACGACTCAAAATGCCCAATCCTTTTTCCAACTCACACGTAAGAAATGCCCTGTCATGCCTTCGTTAAAAAAATACTATGTAACGGAGGTAAAGAGTTGGCCAGTTCAGAGCACGTGTAACACCTCACCCTCGCTAGAAACAGCTTATTTTCTCCCCTTGTTGCACAATGCAATATTTGCTTTCTTTTAAGAGTAATTAATTTTTATGATTTTTATTTTCTTATAAGTATAACAATATATTATAAATGTTGTTTTCACTAACCGTGTCATAAAAGAACTATCTTAAGTTGATCCAATACTTCCACTTTATCTCTATAAATGTAAACACTGTGCTATTTCCTGAGCATTTGAATATAAAATAATATCCATTTAGAAAAGAACCAACGCGATAAATCTCAAATTGAATGTAACGCTTTTTATTCGCGCTCTGATCAGTCAATTATCTAAAAAGATTAGCCTATACTTCACCTTATTTGTTTATAATAAATTTATGTGAAGTTGAAGTCGAAAATACGGAGGACCACGTGCGCGCGTCTCACGTATAAAAATCCAAAAAAATAACCGACTGAAAAAAAACCCTAACAAGTATGAAATAATCTATAAAAATGCGCACTACATTATAATCGATAAAAAGTATGAATAATCGATCAAAACGGTTTTGAAGTCGGGGCTCTCTTTATCGATTACAATGTATTTTTAAATGCGGCCCCGACTTTTAAAGTGTTTTGATCGATTATTCATATTTTTTTTATCGATGATAATGTACTTTTAGTGCGCTTTTTTATAGATTATTTCATACTTGTTAGTTTTTTATTTTATTATTTTTTTCTAAAGAATTTTTTTTTCTTTTAGACTTTTTAATTATAACGACCGAAATTCATTTCATTAACATTGAAAGATGGGTCACCCAATAAATCAATAACAATAACATTGTGCTCATTTTTTTTATCGGATTCAAGAATAAGGGTGATTATAAGGATCCCCCTCTCTCATTTGGATAGTTCAGTTAGATTCATTCATCAGTTTCAGAGATACAGCACATAAAAATCATGTTTTTCGCTCAAAAAATGGAAGAAAAACATTCATTTATCATTTCCTTAAATACTTAAACCAGTATTAACTCAGTATTGGCTTGATATTGGCTTATACATCTCATACTCAGACTATTCTCAGCTTTTTTCATTTATCTCACGTCAAATCGTAGCATAATACTGGCCCATTTCATTACCGCTTAATTATGAGCCTAGTTATGTCACTATAGAGCTGCCCGATACAAATCGGTAGTATCATCGACGTAACGGTCAGCCATGTTCGAGTTTGCATAGAGTCGGTAGCGGCCGAAAAGTAAAAAAATATTTAAAGAAAATTTTTTTTTATTGTAGAATTTTTAATGAAATAAAAAAATTATACAAGATTGAAACAGGACCACCGAAGAATAATTATCTTGCATTTAAAAAACGTTTTGGAATAATCGCTGGACAAAAAAAAAATCGAATTGCGAGAACCTCCTCCTTTTTTTTTTGAAGTCGGTTAAAAAGAATATGGATTTAATAAGATTCTCTAACAGCTATATTAGTCAAAATTAGTGGACTTCTCAATTTTTGTTCATTCACGAGGTATACTTCATTAAACAGGTTGCATAAATAAATTAATTTAGAAGGTTTGAATTTCGCTCAAATCCTCGAAAATAAGTACATCCTATATACAAATTCTATTTCTTAAAAACACCAAACATTATCTTAACTACAAAATTCTTTATATATATAACCTCTGAACTCGGAACGTTTGTTTACCTAAATATAAGTTATTGACATACTCGGGCCGCAGTGATTTACATATTTGTGCTGAGTTTTTCGAAATTCGGGATTTTCCTCTGCTTATATGCTATTCTAGTAATTTAGAACCTACTTGATGAGTAAACATTGCTACGTGATCGTGAAACATAAATAAATAATATTTTAAGTCGGTCTTACATGTAGTAGCTTCTAAGGCCAAAATTTTCTGAAAAAATATGGCTGAAGAAGGTAGCTCCGGCGTTCTTTTCAGATTTGTACGTACAAATTTGTTACTTCACATGTTATAATTATAATTTGAGAAACGACATTTATTTATTTTATTTATTTACCAGAAATGATACAAAAGATACATAATGCAGCTAGTACCAGGATATAAAAGACTATATCCGATCTAGCTGGCATCCTATAGAGGTGCATAAAGCACCTAGGTCTGGTAGCTTACAAACTAATACAACATTTATACTAAACTTAAATGCTAAAATAAAATTGATTTTTGAGTGTAGCATATGCTATATTAAAATATATTCCAAATTCAACTTTTACATAAACTCTTATAAACTTTAAATAGAAATTAGCTTAAATTAATCTATAATTTCTAACTATTTCATATGATTCAGTATTTTTTATCCATACATTTTACAAAAATTATGTTATAAGGTATTATTTTGTTCTTTCTTTTTCTTAACATTTTTATTACTAAGGATAAGCACTTTTCATTCATTTGGGGATACGTTAAATAATTTCATAGCAACAATTACATTATTTTTAAAGTTTATCGACTTATTGCTTTGAGGCATTAAAAGACTTTTATTTCTAGTAACGCTTTTTAATCTAGAAATTTCTTCCTTAAATTATTGTAATGAAACATAGCTGAATCTATGTTAAAGTTATCTTTGATTCGTAAAGGTTGGAAAGTATCGTTTTTGATTTGTTAATTATTTTTATGATTCTATCTTGTAATGATTCAAAAATTTATCCATTAAATCACTGGATATCTCAGGTAGAGTCTCCGACCTGACTGCTGGTCGATATATCGACCAGCCCCGCAGCTAAAAGGTTAAGTATATTATCGTAAGCACCTCCACAAGCAATTATACCGGAGTTAGCCAAACTGTTAAAAAACGCGTAATATAGGGTTATTAAGTGTTTAGATTCAAAAATTGGTCTTAATTTATTAAATACAAAAAGTAGATATCTCGTTCTTTTAGCAATACACTATATGTTTATCCCATTTCATATTGCTAGCTAATATTATACCTAGATATTTGGTGTAGAGATATTAGTACCTTTATATTTGTGTACTCTTTCAATTTCCTTATTTCCTATACAAATTTTTAAGTTATTTGGCACATTATTGCTATAAATTCCGAGCGCCATGAACACAATTTTTTTCACATTTAAAGATAATTCATTTAATGTTATCCAAGTACTGACGTCAACACAGCAAATTGTTCATTTTATCCTGTGTTTGTTCCTATGCAAGTACTTAAAATTTTTAAGACTTATGCTTGAGTATTTCGTTACATTTGGTTAGGGTCTAAAAATATGGTAGAAGTGTTTGTTTCTGGTAATTTAAACTTTATTTTGGGTATTTTAATTTCTTTTGCTTATTTCGAGCCAATACTACTGAAGAATTTATTGAAAGTTTCTGCTGTACATATTATTTGATAAATATTGTTTTGACTTTCAGTTAAATAGACTATCTTCTTATCATTCTTATTCTTTGTCTTATTCATTTTCTTGTTGTTATTACTAACTTTTTCAAATTCTTTTTTATCAGAATTGTATTTTGCTGCTGTTATATCTTTGTTGAGTCATTTTATATAGTTTTTATATTGCTGTTTCAGATTTTCATTTTCGATATTATTTTTCCATTTTTTATATAGTTAAGCAGGATTTCATACCTTCGATTATCCATTTACTTCTTGGTCTGTGCTTCTTGGTTTTCTTAACTACTGTTGCTTTTCTTATTGCTGTCTTTATATTGCTGATTAACAATTCAAGCGCCATGTTTGGATCATCATGTTCAGAATTTCGCAGTGATTAAGTCAATTTTACTCCCGTAATTAGTCCAGCGACCAGAATGGGGGTTCGTGGCACTTTTATGTGACCGGCTACACCAAAGTTTTTCTTATGTATTTTGACTCGCTGAATCGAAAAAACTTGGGTGTTTTATAAAAAGTGGTGCGATTAATTTTTATTTACATTTTTTTTTAACGAATTGTAAAATTCAAATTTTCGTTCTGAAAACACTTGCTTTAGCTAAATTGGCACATTCTGAACCAAAAAGATCCTTACAATAAAGCGAATTTTTAATTTTCAGATCTCAACTGGTCGTCAAATATTGAATTTTGTAAATATGTTCATTGGACTTTAAGGTTTCTGGAGAACCCTGAAGACCGCACATTTTAGGGCGCAGTATTCACTACTTTGCCGTCTTCACACGAAGTTTTTATGACGTTTTTTGAATATTTCGAGTTTCGTGATTTTACGAAAAATTGAAAATTGTCTCGAAAAAATCTGAAAACATTTGAGAGTAATCTTTGACTAATTCTAAGACATTTTTGTTTTTAGGAAATTTATGCTCAAGTCCATAGTTTTTGAGTTTCGGGATAAATTTTTGAGACTACAATAACCTAATTTACTTTAAGTTCAGACATCGAGGACACGTTTTGAATAGATTTTAGGCATGTAGAAAAATATAAAATGAACGAAAAATCATTAAAAAAAAAAAAAAAAATTCAATCCGAAAATCACGTTTTTTTCTTTTAATTTTCGATTTTTCCATAGTTACACTTATTTGGAAGTCTTCTATAACGTATATAAACATGTGATAACATACATAAATGTACAGATATGTCTTACGGAAAGATCGAAGAAATTTTCTTTACCTTGGGTAGATTACTATAGAATATTGCACGATGCTGTATTTACATTCTAATATACGTTTCTGTACGCTCGAGTACGTTTCCGTACCTCCAGGAATGAAATTTTTTCAAATAAAAATAATTTTTTTAGTACATGTACGTTTCTGTAATTTTCTGTACGAGGCTGTATCTTCTTGTACCCTGGCGTATATATTTCCGTACGGTCCCGTACGTTTCAGTACCTTTTCGTAAAAAATGTTCCAATCGTAATCAAAACGTGCGAAAACGTACCGAATCATACGGGAACTTACAGTAGTGCACTAGAATGCAACATAGACGTACGATTATTAAGTATTTGATTCGGCTTTCGTTATATATTATTGGTCAATATTATGGGCTTATTTCATCTTTTGTTTTAATAAATAAAAACAAATGTTAGCACGTGATAGGTATCACAAAAAATGTAATTTCATTCATGATATTGAACAGCTGACTCGACTAAATTATATGCAAAATATTACTAGTAAACTGAAATTATACTTACTCAATATTCATTTCTATATTCTTACAATGATGTGGAGTTATCTTAAGAACTTACGACTTTCAAAATATTTGTGAAACAATTCAAGAATAAATTTTCAAGATACTGATGGCCCATGCGCGTCACAGGCGAGCGACCCTGCCGCGACTGAGATAAACAAAAAATACCCGCTATATACCCAAGGGCCAAAAAACAAGAATCTAAGAGGCAATAAGTCACTACAATAACAAACAGCCGCCGATGCAGGCCGAATTATAGTGAAATCACGGCATCGCGCGCTCTTCAATCCCGCAGCTTTCTACGTTCACCGCATGATCCGTGGCGCGAGCGAAGCAGCGTCCAGCAGCCGCCAGGAGGTCAGCACTCCGTGTTCAGTTAGCAGCAGCAGCAAGCGGTAGCAACGCTAGTCGGCACTGTCAGCAGTATACAGCAGATTAGCAGCAGTATCAGCGCGACTCGAGTCAACCTCGGCGCGGGCTGCCTCGTGCCTCGTTTTTCTCCAAACGCGCTCACGCATACGCGCGCGCCTGCGTATAGTCCACACACGTATATATAAAGCAGCGAAATACATATATACATATATATACACACACACACATATTCGGACGTATCTGGGAGAGCGGTTCAGCGGTTCGTTATAGCCGTGTCTCGCGGGAGCATCTCTCCAGCCAGTCGGTCCGTGCGTCGTCGTGTTTTTCGCGAGTTATCGCGCGCTCGCGTGTGTCCACAAAGGCGAAAATTTAACATATTTTCAAAATGGCAGCCACGAGGAGGTTGCAGAAGGTAATTCGAACGGACGTCCAGCCGACTTGTGAGCTCGCTCTTGAGACGGCTGCGTGAGGAGTTCACCGCCAAGGGCAAATGTTTTCGAGCTCCGCGATGTGTTTCAATATCCTTCCTTTTCCTACTTCCTCATGTTGATACCTTGCCTTGCACACGACGTCGGACGAGAACCTCGGCGTCAGGAAACTCGCCTCTTATGGCTCGTCGGCGGAGGTTCTCGTGCGACATCGGCAGCAGCGGCGAGGCTCCGATTTCTCAATACGCGATCTCACACTGTTTTCTCGTTCAGGAGCTGGGCGAACTGCGGGCCTCCGCGATGAAGCACTTTACAAACATACAAGTGGATGAGGCGAACATGCTGACTTGGCAGGGTCTCATATTACCAGTAAGTCCTGATCCTCGTTCTCGTCGTCCCCTGCTGTTTGACTTTTGCTATGTGCAGAGAGGCAGTGATTCATCAAATTTCACAATTAACAAAATGATTCACCTCCTCTCATCTGGGTTTTTCTTACAGGACAATCCACCTTACAACAAAGGTGCTTTCCGAATCGAGATCAACTTCCCTGCGGAGTATCCTTTTAAGCCACCCAGGCTGAACTTTAAGACAAAGATATATCATCCCAATGTTGACGACAAGGGACAAGTGTGCTTAGCCATTATCAGTGCAGAACATTGGAAACCTGCCACAAAAACAGATCAAGGTTATAACCTGTTACAATTATTTCTATTTTTTTTTTTTTTTTTAAATAACCCTTTGCTACTTATAATACTTACTATTTATAAATATTACTATAGTTTATTTTCAAAATTAAATAACAAATAATTTTATTTTTTCAGTGATACAAGCATTAATTGCATTAATCAATGATCCGGAGCCAGAACATCCATTAAGAGCTGATTTAGCTGAAGAATTTTTAAGAGACAGAAGGAAGTTCTTAAAAAATGCTGAAGAATATACAAAGAAATATGCTGAAAAAAGGCGAGAAACGACCTCGGCAGATTAACCACATTTAGTCTTATTTACACCAAGATGCCTGCCACCTATCTCCAGATTTGTAAACGATGAGCCTCTTCGTCAGAAGTGGAATCAGGCTGAGGACACTTTGTACAGTATCATTTGACTTTTATGCCGAAGATGAATACATACAAATTGTACTATTTATACGAAGAAAGCAAACTTTTAGAGATTAACGTATGTTGTAATAAACCATGTGTATCATAAGCTGGGGGATGACGCTGGCTCCATTAGTAAAGAAGAACGCTTTCTTTTGTAAAAGTGTATTCTTATTAATTTCTATTGAATTATTTATGTACTTTACATTTAATTTATACTCTCGATTGAGTAGATAGTTTATTCAAATTTAAAGAAATTAATAACTGGTGGCTTTCTTTTTTAAATGAGAAATGAAGTTTTGCATTTTTATTGCATTGAGTTAACCCAGCTTAAAGCTTTTTTTTTGTGAAATGAATTGCTGGAAAACTTTTTTAATGTTAAAAACATCAAATGAATTTGATCTAAGTATAAAAATATATAGCATTATTGTACTTTGAAAAGTCGTTACAATAAAGTTTTTGCAGAAAAAATTACAAATTGTATCGTGTTGGAAATAATTTTATTCAAGATAAACAATTTGTACGAAATAAATATTTAGCTTACATATAAAAAAGACATTTTCTTGCAAAAATTAGCCATTCTTGTATAAAAACTGTGCAGAGTAAAAATCTAAATCTATCTTATTTGGAGTCAGTTATTTATAATAACAATCGCATTAGATCGTCGAAACTGAAATCGTCTTCTTCATCTTTTAAATCATAAATTCGTTCGTGTTTACGTAATACTGTAATTAACTTTTTGAATGGAGTGAATCGCTCTAAAGTATTTATATCACCTATAATAATAAGTTTGTGCTTAGCACGTGTCACAGCCACAGTCAAACGTTGATGGTCTTCAAGAATATTAAATTCCTAAAAAAAGAAATATTTATTTCAACAAAATAAAATGTAAATATATCTTTAAAAAAAGTATTATAAATTTCTAATAGAATTTTTTTGTTATATTGAAGTCATTAATAAAATTGAAAGTTTTTATAACCATAAACAAGAAACTAATATTTTGATTGAATTAAAAATTTATCATATTAATTAACGTAATTGAGTATTTACTTTCCTAGAAATTAATTTAACGTTTTTAATTTTATTTAAAAAGTCATTAAATTTTTTTTTATGATGTGTGTATGAATTTTCAATCAGGTTTATTATTGTTTTTTTTTCAGTTTTTTTATTTATAAAAATAATGGTTAAATAAATTTTTCTTTACCTGAATCTCAGTGTCAGTTGACATACTTTTCGAACAACTATAAATAATGACGCTTTTATCACGACCTTGATATTGATCAACGGTATTAACTTCAATATTGTTAGAAATTAGTGTGCGCAGTAAGCGTACTTGCGCTCTGTAGGGCGCCATCACACCGATCTGTTCGATGCTGACACCCAACTGCAACAAATATGAATGCACCGTAAAATTCTGTTAAAATAGAGAAATGTAGTTATTTTTCTATTGCTTGCGGATTCTTACGTTTTGAAGAACCTCAATCAATCTTATGATAATAGAGGCTTCCCAGTAATTACATGCTCCTTTGGCTTGGCCGACAATTGGATCAAGAGTCAAATGATATGTCGCCGATGTATTTAGAAATATTGCTGAATTTTTCAGTCTTAATGAAAGAGCTTTTCTGACCCATTTTTCGCAAGATTCGAATTCCTAATTTATATTGAACATATTAATTTAAACTGGAATAGTTATTAAAATCAATAGGTGCAAACAACTTACAGATACATTAGTTATAGGTAATGTTGCCTTTCCAATTGATTCATTACCAACTTCCAATTGATCGTGATATGTTAATTTGTTAGCAATGTCCATGATACAAGTATTCATTCTGTATTGCTGTGTTAAAGCTATAGTGTTGTTTTCTGAGTCTAGTCTTGAGAAAAGCGATTCATTCATACCCAATTTCCTAAAGGATGTAAATATTTTTTAACAACAAGATATTATTTGAAGTTGTTTTTTTTTAAACTTGAATTATCATAAGTTTTTTTTAATAATTAAGCAATGATTTACAACACAAGAAACATTACTTATGAAAGTATTAAACTAAAATTTCTGTAGCCAATACTTTGATAAAAATTTCCGTTTGTCTAAATGTTTAAATTTAGATAATTAATTAAAAACTAAAATTTTTTTATGATATTGTTTTGTATATGAGTATTTCTTCGGAACTTTTAACTTTTACCTTAAACAAAATTTTAAAATTTAATGTTGAGGCACATTTACTAGATTTATTTGTTTCTATTCTTGGTACAGCAAATAATAATTAAAACGAGGTGCTTAAACATAGTTTTTTTTTGTATATACGCTTATGCACGTGTGAGTAAGCATGATAGCGAATGCATGGAAAAGCTGAAATAACTACGTTGAAAGGCTAAAAGAAAAAAAAGAAAAAAAAGAAAAATGCATGTAAAAATGCGTTACAACATTTTTCTATTTATTTATTTTTTTGTGATTTTTTTAGACGAGGGGCGCACCGACATGACGTTATTTAGAAGACGACAATTTAATTACTATAAGTGGCACATTTATGATCGAGGTCACATATTGGTCCTCTTTTCAAGACAAACAATTTACGCCCGCGAAAATTATAAAAACAAAAAAGTTTTTTTTTTATAACATGCAAATAGTATTTAATAGTAAGTGGGTGTTTAATAAATAGCGCGGACATCCTATAGGGACCAAATTTTCCGAAAATTTAACAAGGGATGATAGCCCAAAAACATTAGTATAGCATTTAGCAAAAAGTTTTTTTTTAACGAGGTTTAAAAGCTTAAAATTATCTCCAGTACGGAGCAAATGATTAAATTTAGACCTTTCTCGATGTCCCGTGAGCCTATCCTTCTTTAAAAGTGAGTCCTATGTTGTGGAACATGTTACTCAAAGTGAATTTTATAAATATTGGCTTGACTTAAACAGCTAAATACCTGAGAGCCCTACATACGTTACAGTACTGTAAAAGTTAAAAGTTTTGGAGAACTGCTCATATGCACAAATCATAATGAAGAATTGCGTCTAAGAGAAAAATTATACCTTGCCACGTTACTTCTAGCAATGGGTGGCAACTGTTCGGGATCTCCAACGAGAACAAACTTAGAAGCGCAATAAAGAGGTCGTATAATTGTTGGTTGTAGAACTTGCGTACTTTCATCAACGATGCATATATCGAATTTCCGTCTTGATAGATGTGGATGAGTTGTGCCATAACAAGTCACACCAACGACTTTCTGTAAAAAAGTAGATAAATTCATAATTTTAATTTTATGACAGCAGGAACATATTTAACTAGGAGAGATCCCCCCACCCCCCGCGTTACCTATATAAAAACTTTATTTTTACATATGAGGTACGACCGCTACTATCGAGGAGAACCTTATATCTCCGACATTGCAAAAATTGTTACATCTCAAATACTAATATATTATATTTTGACGAAAACTGTAACATATTTATGAAAAATTATTTGTTTTCTATAATGGCAAAATAATGACTATTTTGATTGTATGTATGCGTTTTTAATCGTACTTTCAGGTT
>JAPYZP010000249.1:0-29532 GCA_030522985.1 Torymus sinensis | reverse complement strand
GTTTGCATCGTTGGAGTCCAACGAAATAATTTTTGAAAATGAATTAATGTTATTAAGCAATGGTAATTTTATCTAAATCTTTGTTATAAAGTTATTTAATAGTATAAAACAATAAGTCTACAAGCAAAATTGATATTAATTATTATAAACTTGAAGTAAAATAAAATATTTTTTTACTTCGTTGCACTCCAACGTTGCAAACTTCAGACCCATAGAGAGAGAGCGAGAGTCAAGAAACGGATTTTCGTTACAGTTCGGAAGATAGTTGTAGTCTTGAGAACCCCACGGTTGACTTATCTTGTCAAGAGGAGCGTCAACATTTTTGTTCTGCTGTAGGTTTTGAGAGGAATGTGCAGGGGTAATTTTTATCTATTTATTTTTAAACTTTGGACTTGCGCCAAACATAATTGTGATCTGAGTGAAAGTTTATTATTACCGCTAAGTTTCTAAACAATTTTTTATTTTTACTTGAAGGTTTTTCTCGCAAGATCACCGTATTTTTTGTAATTTATTAAGTCTGCTACCACGTTACTGTGTCGATCTCCATTTGTTATATGACGCTCGCCGCAGCCTCTTTACTTTATCGCACTTTGAGTCTCACCAGGGGACTGGAGTTAGATTTCTGTGTGTATTAAATATTTTTTTTCAACATGTGCATGAAAAAGGACCTTTTTCTGCACAGAAAAGTGAATAGAGAGTCGAGTATTTCGAGTGTCTATCGAGGTTTTCCGCAGTAGCGGGAGGAAAATTCTTTATCTACCGCTGCAGCGGTAATTCGTTTTCCGTTATGAAGACTCGATATACTCGACCTCCCATCCACTTTTCATGCAATAGTACATTGTGCAACTAGGGGAGAAAGTTGAATTTTTCTAGCGAGGATGATGATTGAGCATGAGTGGTTCACTTTCTATGGTTCAAAGTCCTTCTAATCCGTTGTCACACATTTTATTTTGAAGTTTTTTTCACATATATACTTTTTTCAACGTTTATATTTACAAAAATCGTTTTTATTTTTACCCAATTTATCTAAAGAAAATTGTTTCGTCAATGAAAAAATGTCATTAGAGTTTTTTGTTCGCAATAACATCACGCATTCTGGGGTCTGCGTGGTCGGTCAACTAGTTTTTTGTTCGTCTTTTTGGAGGTGCGCGGCTCGTCTAGAACTCTAAAAGCGAGGTAATATTATTTATATACATGCCACAGATTTCGACAGTTTCGGATGGAGAATTAATATTATTCAGTTTTGTATAGGTTATCGTTACGTACGAGTTATGTCTTTTCAAAAGGTCGCAAATCCCGGAATCTGCACGTTGATGTCTTGCGGTAGAGGACTCCACACAGACAAAAATATTGATATCTTTCAGTTTTCAGAAGTTTTTCTATTTCTCACATTGTTTTTGGAAGCTAGCTAGCGTTTTATTCCAGTAGACAATTTTCAAGTCTTTTTTGGTGTGTTGATCGTTTGTAGCCATTTACTCTACATCAGACATACTGGGGAAACTTTGAGTATCACTGAAATAAGTGTCATCTAGGCGCTTCATTAGTGAATCTCTATCATCTGAGCTAACCAAGTTGGTATAGGTAGATTTTCTTGACTGTTAGGCAATTCCGCTGCTGCAGTGTTGTTCCAGTGAGGACTATTTACTTGCGGTGTGGAATTTCCCGTCAGCGTTTGTGTTGAAGAATCTATATTAATGCAATGTTTGGCTATTATGTTTGCTATTATGAAGGTCATAACCTTCTTCATTACACAAGAAACAGCTCAGTTTTTCTGCAGAGAAGTAGATATAATAGGCGGTACCATCATTATTTATGGGTATTGATGGAGGTAATCTCGAAATATCGTCTGGGTTAAGAAACATTTGTATGGTCGGAAACTCAAAACGTGAGTGAATCCGTGGGATCGTTAATGCCGGCTCGAATGTCCGTAATTTGTGAACATGGAGTTATATTTAGTTTAGCGAGTGTGTCTAGTGTATTACACAATTTGCAATAATATAGGACAAACATTCGATAGGATGATGCGCTTAGCTCTGGATATCAGTGGTCGAATTTCTAAAGAATGCGATCTAATGTTTATTTTCTTACCGATAAGCTTATCAGCTAACTCTTTGTTATTTAGGTATGGGCACACTCTTCCTTGGCTAATACATGAGACGAATTTAAGTAATATTTGTATGCTCCGTAATTTTACCGATGGCTAATGTATATTCGGAAACTGGAATAGCTTCCACTGCATTGAGGATGATTGCTTGTTCTTTGGTTGGCACATTTTGAATCATTTACGCGTACAAAACTTTGGGTGAGACTGACTGAAGGTTAGATGTCATTTTGAAAACTTTGATGCAAGTGCCCCTGCATCAAAAACACTTGCAGTTCTCCTCTACACTAGAAAAGGTGGACCTTGATAAATGTGTATATTGATCCAGTCCAGTTTTCGATTTCTCGAGACACTTTGTACAGATTTACGGTCACAGCTTTCGATATAAACACTCGCAAGCCTGAGTTCATAAACAAGTCCGCACTCGTCGGCGTCTGTAAGCCGAATCCCCATTTTAAAATTACGTTTTATTGTCCCCATGAAGTAACATAAACTTCCAGCATAAACTTATGATTCTTTTAAAATCCTTCATTTTAATTAGGTCATTTATAAATTTCATTCATCAATTTATAATTATTCTATCTTCATTGAAAAGACTTTACTACAAAAAATTAGTCTTTTCTCAAATTTTTTAATAACCACTTCAAACTATCATAAATTATGTTATACAAGTTCACTTTTATGTTTGGAGTCATTAATTACAAACAATTTCCTTTATCTATATCATTACAGAGATTTGCAGTATATTAAAAAACGTACTTATTGAGAAGAATATTGAATGTATTGTAATTGCACGTGATGCAATATTGATTGCACTTACACGATAATAATGGTCGTATCACGTGATATTTCCATTAGCAAAAAGACATGATTATCGAAATCCGTGCGTATAATTCAAACGGGAAAAACTCGTACTCTATTAAATATTTATACGTTTTACTACCATAAAAAATAACGTTACATTTGACACTTTGTTTACACAAATCATTAACTTTTTATAAGTCAATTCACGGTCAAAGATCAAAATGACCTTTAGAATTAATTTTTCATGAAAACTTCAAATTCAGGAGGATGTAAAGTAAAGAATAAATTAAGTATTAATCGATTAAATTTGTAAGTATAATCTAAATTTTTATCAGAAGTTTGTTCCGACTGTCAAGAAATAATTATGAATTAGTTTGATTTAAAAAGAAACTTGAAGTAATTGAAGAGCTATTCGGAATACGGGCATATCTTTTATGGATTTTCCATAAGCGATATGCCCTTATTCCGAATAGCTCTTTAATTATCCAAATTGTTAAACATATACAATCTACGGATAACAAGTGAACAAATTATATTTACATACACGTTTATGCAAAAAGTTAAATATGTATTTTTTTAAACTGGATCATTTTCAAGTGATTACAAAGTAAGCCTTTTTTTATATTTCAAAGACCTTGGACTCATAACGAAAGTTAAATACATCTGAAAAACAGATATCGACGAGACATTGACAATGAATTTCTGTTATTATATATCGAAATGAAGCTCAATATCCCTAATTTTCCCCGAAATGCATTTTAATTAAATATAATTTGTCTGGAAGAATGTACATATGCGTGTGCACGCGCGAGCACGTGTGTGCGTGTGCGTGTGTGTGTGTGCGTGTGTGTGTGTGTGTGTGCCGAAATCTCAGCTTCTTATACTATATTGATTTTAGTTAAACAAATCTCATTCTTTCTAGTTAAAATATATATAGTAATTACAATTTTGGTACGTTCTTTATTAAAAAAAAAAAAACTATTATATATACATAAACATTTTTTAATAATAGCGTATTTCAACAAAATAACTATTAAAACACACCTCTACATTGTTTTTTCAAAAAATTCTTTTTGTTTCAACTTCACAAAGATTTTTCTGAGAATAAAAAAAAAGTTCTTATTTAATTAAAATTTTAAAAAGAAATAATAGAAATTTATAGTAGATTGTTTGTAACTTATATGTATACATACATTCCAATTGAAAAAATTTAAATCACATCTTCCAATTGTATACGCAACAATCGCATTTTCTAATTCGTATGTATAGTAGTAGTAGTATTTAAAATATAAAAATACTAAAATTAAATGATTATATCACTGAAAAGAGTCAAACATTTTTTTGTTTAAATATATAAATCAGTTTTTTTAATGACTTGTAATGTCATTAATAATTTTAACGGATTTCCTTATAGATGAGCTTTGGTCTACGAATGTTAATTATTGAAACAAAAAGTAAATATAAGCAGTGCGCAGTAGTAAACCACGTGCCAATAACTAGACAGCGATCCTTCTAATGACGCAAATCTTAACTTGAAACTTTTCTTTTCATCTTTTATAAATATTTGTTATTCTTTTCGTGGAAATTCACAATGTTATGGTTGAAAGAAAATATATCATTTTTCATTAAAAACGACTTATATATACTAGATTTCATGTTTTGACACCTCAAATCGACTGTCAATGCCCTGTGAAACCTGTTTTCCCTTTGCCCAAGACCTTTGACTCTCCTTATATCAATCTCAAAGCGACGTGGTTCACGTAAGAATACGAAAAAACCTCACTCGAAGCCACAGCAAAACATCAGTTACACAAAAGCACTTTTCACGAAAATTATCACACACAACGTCAAATTGTCCATAGACCACAAACAACAAGACTTACCCCCTGTGGCAGCGATCCATTGGGGCGCGCGTTCCACCTTACGTAAGCCGCGTCTCTCGGGCTCGGTCATCTCGATGCACACTGTGCCCACGGGAGCCGTCCAGCTCACTAATTCTTTCCCCTCCGCTTCTTCGGCTTCTTCGACTTCTCAGCAGCCAGCTGAGCGTGGACCGCGATAAGATAGATCGACGCGGCCGCGCGCGCCGCGTTATAACGGCCCGTGGAATTCCGATCGCGCTGCTCGATTGTTGTTTCTCCCTTTTTTTTCGGATGGCCGAGAGCCGGGAGAGTGAGTAAGCAGATCGAGCGCATCGCGTGGGGTGCAGCGGAGACTCGAGATACAGGTCTCGTATTGTTGCTGCGCGTATGCACTGGCGCCGGTTATAAAGCGGCTATTGCGAAGAAGATTTTGATTGCAGGTTGCGATAGATTGGTTTTCATGTGATCTGATTGAAATGTAGATTCTGTCTAATAGGTTTGCTTTGTTCATGTTCCTTGAGATCTTTTTTTTTTTTATGTGATGGCAATAACGACTGACAATTGAGTTAAATTGATATTTTTTATAAAGGTAACTTTGTAAGAGGAAATTTCTTGTATTTACATTTCGGATAAAAATGGTAGCGATTTACGGAATTATGTAATTTTTAATCTAAAAACATTGACGTATTCATACGCGTCGCGATAGTTGGAAAAAATGTGAAACTTCTAAACATAGATAACGATATATTCGAGTGAATGAGTGAATCAATGGTATCCAAGAGACTATAAAGTATGAGCAATAATTCTCCTGGAAGATTTCAGTATTAGCTATGAAATTAATAGAATAATTTCTGGCATGGTATGTATATTAACCCTTTTACTCCCAGTGTTACTCTCATGTAACATAATATAAAAAAATGTGTAAAAAAAATGTTTCAATCAATATTTTTTAACTCAGAATGGCTAAAGTAAAAGATTATAGTATCTAGTTTTGTGGATTTATAAGAAACATTAATTTAATATCTCACTAATTTTTTTTAATCGAAAAAGAAACCAAAATTCACAAATCTTTTTTTGTTGAAAATTTCCAGTATTTATTTGGGCGTTAAAGGGTTAAAAAAATCTAACTAAAACTAAATATTTTGACAAGCAAATATAATAATCATGAAAATTTGCATATATTTTAAACACTTTGTTCACGGCTAACTGATTTTTTAGTGCTCTATTTTAGTACTTGATTTTATATTACACCCATTGCACAATCCAATTACAGATTCAACATATAAGCACGTTCTCTTATATACGACTAGCAAGTTAAATGAATTGAGTGCCTGTTGTTCGCCGATCAATTATCCACTGGATCTTTTTGACCTTCACATGTTACATTTCTTGAAAGCGTGAAAATCCCAAGTTACACCGCAGAGGAAAAAATAAAAATTTTTTATAAAAACTAACAGATTTTTACTAAAAGCTGTTTCAGTAATACGTCAATATATGAAAAACGTACATAATGTTAAAATGATAATTGATCGCCAATATTTCTTCGTAATTACCACAAAGTATCACTTGGAAAAATGCAAATTGAAATGTAAATAAAGATTTTCACGCAGTTATATTATTAATACGCGGCGTTCACCGGTATGTCGCGGATTTACCGGCACATACGTGCTTATTCAGACAACTGCCAAAACGTTCGAAACAATTCGATTTTATAGTCCGCCACCGGCATGCATAACTTATTGAACATCCGTTCAATTACACTCTTCGACAGGAAACTCATTAAGAAAAAAGAAAAAAAAAGCGACACCAGCACCAAACCCCAAAATTATCAACTAACTACCTCGCCGACTTCGCACGTTCTTTCAGCTCCAAAACTCCGTCCACGCGCGCACCACAACTATCACTACACGCGCTCGCGAGGAATCGCACTGTACTTGCACCGAGCTTTCACTCTCACTAGTCGGCAAAATAAAACTGCGAGACATGCATGATCAGCGCTGTAACGATCCCGGCGACAAGAAAAATCGAAAAATTCTACATCAGCTGACTGATTGCGTCGTCGCGGTGCCAATGATGACGATGATAGATTGTATATATATAAAACGGAACGTCACGAGCTCTCGGCACTGTGCCCACGGGATCTGGCCTTTGCCTGAGCGTCGGTGGCGAATATATAGCGGGACGTGGCATTTCCGAGAGATTTTTATGTATATTTCGAATATTTTGTGCGAGTTTTAGAAGAATGGCGAAAATAGCTATATTCAGATGTAAAATGATGAGATGCACAAAACCGGATCAATAACGGAATGGGGTTTCTGGAATGGCGGCGAACGTCTGCTATTCCGTGTAAAAATTTGAGCCCCCGTATGCCATGGAGTACTTATATTTTTCAACACGGAATACCATTCTAACCTCAATTTGAACTAACAAAAATTTTATTAAACAAATTTAATCGATAAAAAAGTAAATTATTTTAAATGAAAATTTTGCTTTACTTTATATTTTTTGAAAATAGTTTATTAAATTTGGAAATACTTTATTAAATTTTGAAAATACGATTTAACTTGTTTAATGAAATTATTATGGTAAAGATTGAGATAATTAGAATGCCATTCCATGTTAAATATAGTCCATGGGATACGGGGGCTCAAATTTTTAAACGGCATAGCAGACGTTTTTACAATTAAAGTTCATTATTATTTATAATATTAGAGTTTATTAACGATTGAAAAAGAAAAAACAGAATCATCTAAGTTTTGTATTTATTTTTTCTTAAAGTTATTTTAGATATACAATAAAATCTTTGTTTTTGACTGGAATAATTATAGGTATAATTATTAAAATTACATATCTGACATTAAATAAAATAAATAAATAAATAAATATTTTTCCAATAACGAACATTCTATAGTTATTTATGCAGTTGTACAAGCGCACAAAAACAGTAGCGTTCCACAATATAATTTAGAATTCAACACGTACAACATACTATCCATACTTTGTTTGGAAAATAAACCAAATTAATTTGTACATTTATTTATATCTTTTAATAGATATTTACACTTTTCCTGATTACTTTCAAGGTTCTAAAATCGTTATAAATTGTCTGTTTACAATTTTGAATTTAGCGCGCAGCGGACTTGCGCATTCCGGAAAACTTATTCCGCTTTGGTCATCCCGGTTTTGAAAGTTTAATTTCAATTTCCCGCCTTGTGTTGTTTCCAAATATTGTAAAGAAAAGCTACTGAAAACTGCATCAAAGAAGTATTAAAATCGAAAAAGAAACCGATAAGGAGCATCATATTTAACAGATTAAATGCGGCATGGTACATATTGTATCATCAAATATTTAAAAAAATTTTCTTTTAATTCTTAGAAAAAATAGTTGAAAATAATGATTCTTAAATAATATCTCGTATTTATAGACTTTCGGAAAACAAATTTATTTTGCTTAAACGGAAACATAATATAAGTATATAAATAAATATTGGAAAAATAATGGAAAAGTATTGAATTATTTAAAATTTTTTTTTTTTATTTGATCATATATTATATCAAATAACGATTTATGTATGCTGAATTATCACAAATAAAACGTTGATCTTACTGCATACTACCAAAAAATTGAAAAGCTTACGATAAGAAGTTATATAAACAGATCTTGTGCTTAATCTAAATAGATACTTATAATCAACAAGAAAAATGTCCCCCGCAATAATTGTGATCACCGATCTTTAATTCACTGAAATACACTTGAACCTCGACTTAAAGAACTCCCTATAATTGAGGATAAAGATTGCAGAATTACGTTATTTACCAGACACAACTCAATCGCATATACTATTTGTACAACAAATTTATGTACACAAAGTATATACATGTATAACGGAATATAATTTCTTTAGTTAGATATGTAAACAAATAAACATCATACCGAGGTGTTTTGGAACTTATACTCTGAATTAATGAACTATATTCTGTCTTACAAATAGCGTCAGCCCAAATCAATGACCATCCGGTGTATAAAATGTAATTATTTACGAGATATTAAATATTTTTTTTTATTTGTATTATATTTTATTCTTATGGCACTAAGGGGATGGAAATAGGGACGCGGTAGGTTTCTACTATATGAGCATCATTATTATTATTATTTTTTTTTTGTAGAAACTTTTTTTGTTATAGACACATTTAACTTTTGCTCTCTGTTAAATTAAAACTATGTTTGGCTGAATACCTACACATTTTTATAGTTAAACATAAATATGTATATAATCAGTTTCTCTTCCGTATTTACATTATATCAAAATCAGGTCCACTAGAGAAATTAGAAAAATAAAAGTATTACAAAAATAATTTTTTGAAATACTATGTTAAAAAGAATACATGGCTGGTTAAATACAGCTGATAGAAATACTTATAGCTCCTGATTTGTATGTATATTCAAAAACTATTAACAGTAATTTTATCTTGCTTAGCCTGCATAATGATAATGAAACAAAATAGACGTAAGTGTATGTAATGATGGGATGATTCGTCATCGTGAAACAAATTATTTTGCTAGCACGTTCACTTTTAACCTTTTTCCTTTTGTAACAATTTAAATGACACTAATCAGTTTTCTAATCGATTATTAAGGACCTGTAAGTATAATATATGAAAGATTATTTCCTCCACATTCATTATTTTCAAGAAATTATTTCTGTAAATTTCTATTACTTCATTTGCCAAGATATAATATTTGATAACAAAGTTTTTGTAGAACAATAGAGACAAGGTACTTTTACAAGATGTAAATTTTATTTTTATAAATGTATTTTCAATAACAAATCAAGATAAAAAATTAATCAATTTCAATATCCTGTTATCTAAATACAGGTTCAGCACAGTACACAACATTTCAATAAAATTAGAATAGTGATTTATCAACTAATTATACATTCTATTCGATAGCAACTTCTCCTCCAACTTTAGTGATAGCTTCTTTAAGTTGCTCCGCCTCTTCTTTGCTAATGTCTGCTTTAATCACCTGTGGGGCGCTTTCAACAAACTTTTTAGCTTGCACCAGATTGGTACCAGGAATAATAGTTTTGATTTCTTTAATTAATGCTACTTTCTGTTTGTCATCAAATTTCATCAGTTTAATTGTGAATGAAGACTTAACTACTTTTGGTGCTTCATCTTCCTCCTAAAAATAACAATGTATAAAGTAATATTTCATTATTTTTTATACATTTAATTAGTAAGAATAACTCTTTCTCAAAAATTAAAATATGTACATAGATAATCATGGTTTAAGTACTACATTAAATGTATATGAATATATTTGTGTATTAGAATTATTGTTTTTTTTTTCTAGCTAAGAAAATTATATCATCTAGTGTATGTATATATATAATAAATATATGCTGATAGTATATAAGGCTGATCAAATAGCAGATGAATTAAATAAAAAAATTAAATTAGTGAAATTATGTAAAAAAATAAATCAGTTAGATCATTATACAAAATAGAATTCAATTAAAAGTTATTAGATAAAACTTTTCTGGATATGAGCATTTATAATTTTCAATTTTAGTCAATAAACTAGCATAATTTTATTTTGCAAGGGAATGTAATCTGTAAATAAGTAATAAAATAAAAGAAATATCAGAACTTGAAAGAAACACAGAAAAATAAATTACACTATAGAAATTATTGAGTTCTATATAGAATTACCTCTGTTTTAGGTGCAGCTACGCTACCAACCATCATTGCTGGGGCATCGGGGAGGTTCAATCTTTTCTTCAACAAATCACTGAGCTCTGCTACCTCAATGAGATTTAGAGAGGTGATTTCCTGTGCTATTTTATCAATTTTTGGACTGACTGGCTTGTCAACACCTTCTGGAACTGGTATCGTTAACTTTTGAGCTGCCGGTGCAGCTGCTGTTGCTGCTTCTTGACTGAGGGATACACTAACAGTGCAGAAAAAGATATTTTTAACAATAGGAATTAAATATGGGGAATTTTTGTTGCATTATATTTTTTTATGTTAAAACCAGTGAAATACAAATGGTTTTTCTAATTTTTTCAGAATAAAATGAAAATGTTTACATAAACCTTAAAAAGATTAATATATCACAAAATTTAGCAAATAAAACACGGAGAATTATTTAACTTGTGTGAAAATAATATTTAATATTTTGAATGCACAACTTGTTCTTAGAAAACAGAAACAATAATCAAAAAACATTGAAATCGTGATAGTAAGGTTATGTAACCTCACTTATGAATAAATAAATTTTTGGAGATGTAATGCTCAAAGAATCACCATTTGTGTAGTCGCCTCAGCTGATGTGTATTCCTCTGCAGCATAATTCGAACAGAATTCATGTTGTCTTTGTTTGTTATTTACACTATACAACGTAGAAAAGAAAATAATCCACGGAATGGTTTTGAGATTGTTGCAGTAGAGAAAAGAAATCTCGTGTGATCGTCACGTTACGCAGACGAATTCAAAATAAAGACTTGTGACCATTATTGACGTCATTATTTTAAATATCACGTGATGCACAGTAGTTTAGCGCGAGATTCAAATATCGGTGCTCGGAGCATAGATTACATTGAAGAGCTTTAATTGACTTTTAGACTTCTGAGATTTAAAAATTACATTTGAGACAAATAATTATTATCAACACCCAGGCGGAAATGATCCTCTATAATAAAAGTTTTAAAAAGTTTATTTATAACTAATATTAGCAGATTATAAAGTCAGGATTTGAGACTTTTATAAAAGTTTAAAACTGTCATACCTAAATAGTTATAAATAGTTATTTACTTTTATAAGTTTATTGGATCGTGGTAAAAATTTTAATCTTTAATCAGTTAAAAAAGTTAGTAACTGATAATAATAACTTTTACGAATTTTTACTAATTTGTACCAAATGAAATTAATAATTATTTGTATTTTGGATTATCCATATTAATGAAATTTCTTTCTTACAAAAAGTGAATAATTAATTAACTTTTTATAACTATTAATAACTATTATTATTAAATGAAAAAAGTTTATAACAGATAATAACTTTTTATAGATTGATTTTATGGTTATGCGCCGTGGTTCAAAAAAGTAAAAAAGTTTACCACTCTTATAAACTTATTTTGGCTATTCATAATAGAAACAAACTGTTGATCGATAACTTTTATGAGCTGTTACTATATAGTCTCAAATCCTAAGTTTAGAAACAGTTATAAACAGTTACAAATTTTTTTTCAAAAATTATCAAAAATGATAAATTCTTATTAATAATTATTCTTATTAATATTATATATTATTAAGTTTTATTTCCGTCTGGGCAGTCATTTAATATCGATATCGGTACTTAAATAATTCATTTGATAACAGAAAGACAAAGAAAATGTTAATGCTCATGCTTAAAACAAAACAAAAACATATTTTCTCGTAATTATTGTACTAGTAAATATAACTTGAAAATGAAAAAAAAACTCAACAAAAATTTCAATTAAAAATAATAGTTTTTATAATATAAAGTTATACTTACCAAATTTAAAAAAATAATCGTCAGAAAGAAATTAAAAATTGTAATGATTAATCATAGGAGTAATTAAAATAGGTATCGAAAAAATAAGAGAAAAAGTTAATATCCAGATACTGTGACTATACGATTACTATGCAATTAATATAAGGTACTCCCAAAACAAGAACTCAATCTATAAATATAAAATACGTTCAAATACGCGATTTAATTTAATTAAATACCAGCGTGCAATATTTTCACGAAAATAATAGATTTAAAAAATTATAACAACAAATCCTACGTTCAAAATCAGATTCAAAGAAAACAGTGAAAAATGCCAAAATAAAATCAAGGACAGTGATAAATTTACGAGACAACGTTATCTTAAATTTCAGAGACTTTTTTTTTCGCAATATCGAAGATACAGAGCTACTAAACTGTCGAGAGTACATTGCGCGTGTGTCAATTGTACATTGTATGTTTAATGGAACCGTCAAACGTATACAATAGAAATAATAGAAACAGTTAAAGATGGATATTAACGGTGCTGTTAATCTTTTCTTTAATAATATCATACGTTCACGCACACTCTTCACACACCCTCTCTCTCTCTCTCTTTCTTTCTCTTTCACTTTCTTTCTCTCCCTCGTATTCTCTCCTCATCAACTCTCCGTTAAATTTTGGATATTCGTTATATATATTACACTACGTTTTGGCAGGAATGTCTTTAACTATAAAATATCGTCCGTCGAGGGTCATTGGTTCTCTCTCCGAGCCCCTTTTCTCATGTTTTCTTTCTTTGATCGAGCTGCAATATTACCGCACGCGCTTTTCGCTTACCCGTGTGCTTATATATCATCATTGTCATTGTCCTTTTGTTAATCCGATTGTGATGTATATATGTGTGTGGGTGTGGGTGTGTTTTATTTTTGTCTGTCTCGTTTGCCTCGAACTAAAGAATTCTACCTCGTATTCTTTTGTGCTTTGCTCATCAATGCGAAGGTATTATAATGTTTTCTTCATTTTTGTTAAGTTTTAAATTCTGACACTTGAAAATATTTTAAATTCAATATATTTCACTTTTTTCTTGCCTCTTTTTTTCTCGTATAATTTATATAATATTCTTTATTACATGTAATAATAATTAATAATATTACGCTCGTCAACATACACATACACGCGCGCGTGTCACTGCGCGCGCACGCGCCATACATATATTGATCTGTTTCATCTTTATATAAACTGGCTGGTAAAATTGTACTGACGGATCGATTGGAACGCAAAAGGCCATAAAGAATCGGCTGAGCTCGGAAAGGTCTTTTAAATTCGGTTATCATTTTCCACTTCTTCTTTTTTTTTGGGAATTCATCAGGTTTCACGAGCGTCGCGGGGACGAATGAAACACAGGCAGACCTAGAGATTATACAGACGCAGATCCGCTACTCACGTGGCAAGCTCACCTACGGATTTTCTCAGATACATATTATTATCGTAAACAATTTTTCTTTGATTTTTCAATAAATTCTTTATTACTCTTAATTCTTATATTAAAATTTTCAAAATAAATAATAATTTCGTTAAATTTGAAAAACAAAAATAATTTTTTCTTCTCGCAAAAAGATCGCACCGATAAATTTAGCATCTCTTTAATTCGCCAATATACAAATATCAAAGTAAAGCCAAAAGTTATGGTATATATCTGAAAATTCACGAAGCTCGCCCGCTACACGTATAAAGAAAACACCAAGACGCAGCTGCTTACTTTTCCCACACACGCTCATCCATTCCGCACGTGCTCTCTTTCTCTCTCTCTTTCTCTCTCACGCAATAATAATAATACTATGCACTTCGCGCTCTCCGCGCTTACAGCGACAAAAAGTAATAAAACAATCATCTCCTCGTCTATCTCTTTCGTCGCGCGCATTTTTTTTTGTCCTTTCGGAAGGAGGGGGGAGAGAAGCGCGAGATTACTGTTTTTTTTTCTGTTGCTCGGAGCTCCTTTTCATCAATAACGCTAGACATCATTCACCTCTCCGCAATCGTATATCGATACTGATAATAGTGTCTGACGACAATCAATAGCAATAATAATAATAATAATATAATAATAATAATAATTATTATAATGATAATAATAGGCAATTAATTGTATATAAACACAAAAATTAATCACCATCGTAATTCTTTGTTAACATATAGATAATGTTATTCAATATATACAATATAATATAGCAGTGGCGCGAGCCGCGCCGGGCTTTCCTCCTTCTCCTCTTTCTCATCCCATACTTCTCATTATTCGCACACTATATCTCCGCGAGAGTCTGATTGCACAAAGGATCTTCGAAGAAAGGAAGATTATACACTTATATATCGGTCATCATGTTAATGTTATATATACAACGAGAAATAATTATTACACGTGCGTGTCTGCCTCGTTCGTTCTCTCTCTCTCTCTCGTCCTCTACGTTCCGCCGTCATTATTTCGCTCTACACTGCAGCGCGCCGAATATCTCTCATTACACAGCTCGAACCGAGGAAAACGAACAACGCAAATTATACATCCATCGATCGATCGCGATCGCTCGCAAAAGCGTTCGCTGCGCGCGCGGGGGGGAAGGTCGACGACGCACGACCTACATATCTTACAAAGCCAAGTTAAAGATAATGATAATCATAATCATAATCATAATATAATATTTATATATATAGCATCTCGAAGTGGACGCGCGCACGCGCACTTCTGCCATTCGCGCGCGTAATACAGTGTGGATGAGAGGATGATACCTATATATATGTATGGGCGATCGGTTCGCTTTGCGTGTATATACGTTTATTTGTATGTGTGTTAATATAAACTAAGGAGAATGAATCCTAATGACTTTGCGTGGGTATGTATGTGTATGTGTGTGTATGTGCTTGTATGTGCGTGTGTGTGTGTGTGGGGGAGTTGATCCTTCTCGGGCGCGGTTATACACAATTATATACTTTAGGCGCTCTCGCAGCACGATATATCCTATACGTGAATTGTCTATTGGCGCGCGAGGATGAACTAAAAATTATACATGTATTTGCCTTCGTACATTATATAATATATCTCTCGGTAGTGATAATTAATATAATATGCACAATAAAAATTCTTATGACGGCCGACAGCGACCCTCGCATTACATATGAGACCAAATTCGCGTACATCGTCGTGTGTATACACTCTGCCCCCTTTTTTGTTCGGTTCGTCGACGTGTCGTTGTCGCGTGCCCCCTTTTTTTCGACGTGTGAATCGTCATTTCTTTTAATCTTATATTTGTTATATATCGATCGCTTATTAGGGGAATAAAATTAGTTTCGTATGAATGAAAAATTGAGAGAAGTGTGTGCTCGCGGTTCTTCGCACTCGTACGAGTCCCTTGGTGTAAACGAATATATATATATAGTTTCGAGTAAAAATTTTTTTTTTCTGGATTCGTCTGTATGCGGGAAATTGCTTCGAATGTAATTGGACAAAGTGGTATAACGAGTTACATATTGAAATACTGGAAAATCGATTGAGCGCGGTAATAAAACAATAATCGCCGCCTGCGTCATACATAATAATTTACGAAAGCTCCTGTCAGGCTCTAATTATTTTCCGCTTCGCATCACATGTGCTTTGCTTTAAATAAAATTATAAATAATAAATTACAAGATATTGGCAATCAACGAGGAATCAGTACAATAATCAATCTTGACATCGAAGTAATTTCCCGACAAGACTCACAAACGCACTTACGATCCTAAAACAGCGACGAATGCGGATGACACGGACTATTTGGATCGAAAATGGAAGGTATGCGGATTACACATTGTATTTTCTCGTTTTCTTATCCCATCGTAATATTATCATCTAAAAAGTTTCTCTTGTCCACTACGAATTATAATACGTGATCGGAGGCAAAAAAGTTTGCTCACGCAGTTACGAGGTGTAAATCCGAGTTTCGTTGTTTCAACTACTTTTTTTTTATTTTATTATGACTCTTTTTCGCCCCTCGTAATAAATTGCATCCGGTGTGAAATGACGCGGTTTAGGAGAGACGCAGACGCCGTTCAGGCTCGCCGCGTCGTCGTTATTACAATTACTATTTTTTTTGTTTTATCTCGTTCTCGCTTGCTTGCTCGCTCGCTCTTTCTCGCTTTTGAATTATCCGTTGAAAAAGTATTAAACACACGCCGTAAAGTCTCGGTATAGCAATAGAAATCGTATGAAAAAACAAACGTCGCGTCCGCGCCTCGTACACATTTTTGTTTGAACTCTTCGCTCTGTGCATACACAATGCAGCTTCTTTCGTTTTTTCGACCTTCATTTTTTGCCTCTCGCACATTCGACCTAGAATTATCAAAGATTTACGACACTCGGAATCATCGCCGCGCGCACAAGTATTTTTTATTTCATTTTATGTTTTTTTTTCTCTCTTTATATACGTGTCTCATCGTCGTGGTCGTGATGCCGGAAAAAATGCGTACCTCGTTAGGCCGCTGCGATCGCAATAAAAATTGTTCTCCCCTTTATCTTTTGTTTGCTTGCGCTCGGTTACTACACTGCAGCACCGGCGGAGTTTCGATTCTACGGTTGATTACACGGAGCTTTTATCAAATTTTTCAAAATTGTTGTTTAAAATTCACGATATAGAGTAATAATGCATAAAAAATGACATTTTCTTCTTGTTTTCATACAAATGTTCAGTATCTATTTGTATAAATAAAAAAGTTCTTTTTTTCATGCTTTAAAATCTTGTGCCTTTCTTATTTTATATTAGAAATGTTCGCACTGGCAATAATAAAAAAATTGTATTATAGAAAACAGTAAAGTGTTCACTCGTTTTAAAACATCAAATAAAAAAATGAAATCATAAAACCCAAAAATCTGGTACTTTGTTGATGTCACTCTATGACATCCATGTACATTCCTTTAACTACTCTTTCATAACAAACTGAAGTTAATGAATTTATTTCCTTTAAACTTATTCTTCATAATGAAAAGTACGCGTGCACGGTTTTACAATTTTCTCGTTTACAAGAATGTAAAAAATCTTCAGTCAAAATTTCATATTGAAATCTGTTTGGAAATTGTAAACCGAGTGTCTCGCATATGCCTTGGGACCGCCAACAGAGAAGAAAAAAAGAAGAACTATGCAACATTGTTTCACACATATAAAATCTTCAGTTATACATAGGTTTATCCCGATGTACGACAAACGCGCGTTGTACGAGAATCGCATACAACAATATAAATTCATCGAAAATCGTATTATATGTATCGTTAATGTAGAATCGAATCTTTGACAACAATTTTTGTTATAGTTATATTGGTGCTGTAAATTGGAATCTTACGGAGCTTGCTTTGCGCGCACTTACTCACTATTATGGGTTTTACAAGTAAAAACTCGCGCGAAATGCCTCTTACAAATACATACGGTTCATCTCGAAAAAGAAACCTATATCATATTACGAGAAAAGAATGTACGCAGCAAACGAATTTATGAACCCGAACAAAGGCCTTAAACGTAGCTCTGCTCTATTTCTTGAAGATTTGTTGGATATCCTTGTTTAACAATAATAATTAATCATAAATAGCAAATGAAATAAGAGATAATGAAAAAAATCTTCAAAAAATAGCTGTCCAACTTCCCTTCTTTCTTTTTTTTTTTTTGTCTTAGTCAATAAAATTTCGTTAACGACTATTTTCTGAATATGAATAGGACTAGGACTAATGGTCGTTTTATAATTAGACAGGCATTCATTTTTATTTTGTTTAGTTACGATGTGCATTAAGAGCAACGGTGTACTACAATTAATTGAACGATTTCTCATTGGATTTTTCTCACGACGCCAGCACGTATATATCGCCTTTCAGTTTCAAGGGGCATAAATCAAAATGAAACATTCCCGAGGGAAAACGAAAAGTACGTTAGTTGGGTAAAAGTAAAATCTGATTGGCAATTTGTTGATAAGGGTTTCATTTTGATTTACTGCCTTGATTTTTTGTAATTCTCGTTGCAAACGTGCGATTCGGTGTGGATCTTATCATTGTACGCTGGAGGTTCGTTCGGACACATTGAAATGCTTTCCATTTCCTCGTACTCAGTCGCAAAAATTATCAATGAAGCAAACAGAATGTGTCAAGCTCAATGTAAAAATCATAAATTCGATACATTTGTATTAATAATACCAAAATCAGTATTAACTTTTTGTTAAATCAGTAGTTTATGATTATAACTTTGACATAAGAATATTCTTCAACATAAAAAAATGTCTAAACGAAAATAGAAAATTGTTACGTATCAATACAATAAAAATAAGGTAATGTTTATCCTCCGTATTAATCATAAAAACAAACTGTTCGAACGTCGCGTAATACTCATTACAACGCGAGGCAAAGCAATAAAAATAGCCATGGCAATCATAAATTTGGCACTGCGATATCAAAATGGTTAAAACCATTTTCAATAAACTCATCCAATATAGCCCTGAACACTATTCCTTCAGCGTACAACAATTACACCGCACATCAGCTTACACCTCCCAGCGTTCCTCTCGCCAACCGCGCCTTGCCGCACCGCGCTCCTCATCTCACTGGCTGTGCAGTCTGCCCGTTGGCGGCTTGATCTTCTGCTGGGCGGGACAGGCGCTGTTGCTCGAGGCCTTCGGTATCGCCCCGATGATCTTCACCTTCGGCTGATGCTGCTGTTGCTGCGGCTGCTGAGTTGACACGGTCACGGTTTGCCTGCCGTTGTCGCTGAATTGAGGCGGCGGCGCGAAGACGAGCTCGCCCGTGGGTACGACGGGGGTGCCGTCGGCGTTGAACTCCGGAGGCGGAGGTACGAAGAGCTCGCTGCTCTGTTCCTCGGCGTCGGCTTCGATGGGTGGCGGGAGCTGGGCCAGGCTGACTGCGTGCCTCGTGAGGGACTGCTGGCCCGAACCGTAGGCTTGGCGTTTCAATGAGCTGCTCGTTTCTTTCTCGGCGTGGGCTGTCAATGGGTCAAGGTGCTTATCGTTAGGTTTGGGTTGGTTAGAGAATATTTTCTTTTTAAATTGATTAAAAATTTCAATGTACGAAGAGTTTGAGAAAGCTATTTTTGAAGATAAAAGAAATGTGAGTTAATATTCAACATAAAGAAGGATTTCACAGACATTTAAATTTAATTTATATTCAAACTGAGCTTTTAGCACATTAATAAGTACCTTGATGATGCGCGTTCTGGTGCGGATGATGATTGGCCTCGTTGTTCCTACCCTGCGTATCATCGAACCCGGTTGGCGGACCCACGGGTACGTCTTGATCCGAACTAACACCGCTCGAGCTGTTGTCGCCGTCCTCCACCAAGGACTGTTGAGTCTACAATGAAAATACACATAAACAACCCACTCCACTATTTCACAGCAACAGCAACAAACGTCAACGTACCTTCAGCTGCTTCCTGACATTCTGAATCTCCTCAACGCTGAACGAGTGCGGAAGGGAGCCGGACCCGGAGCTACTGCTACTGCTACCACTGCCGGCGCTGGCGTTCGAGTTGCCGGACGTCTCGCGGGTGGATTCGAGCTTTTCACGCGCCGCAGCTTTCTCGAGCTCCTTGGCGATCTCCGACTCCTCGCCCTCGTCCGTCAGCTCCTCGTCGTTGTCCGACTCGCTCAGGCTGTAGTCCGGCTCGGGGATGGGCGGCGCTGCTACTCCTGTGGCTGCGTTCGGACCTGTTAATAGACAATTGTGAATAAAAATTTGCATTGGCGAGGGCTTGCAGATTAACTGGCAATGGATTAGACCGTGTAAATAGCAAAATTGTACCCTTCAATCCCTGTTTTCTACCTTCAGGGGTTGCAGATACGAAAAACAACATCACGACACCAAAATTTCCTGTAATTTACTAAATAAAATTTAGTGTACCGTTAATTTGTAAACAAGATTTTAAAAAAAGCCATGCTATAGTTAACCGGTTAATAGCGGGGGTGTTATTCTGCTTACTACATCAACTGAGTCTTCATTATACTGTTAGTAATTTTAAAGTATTTTGGAAGAAACGTCTACGCTATTTTTCCTATACAATCACATAAAAAAATACACAGTTCAAAATTTTAAGGTTTCAAAGTTTCAATTCATAAGATTCTCCAAAAAAATAACTTAAATTATTCAATAATAGGCATGAAAATTAAATTATTTTCGGATAAGAATCAGAAAAATAAAGAACCTCACAAAAAACTATCAATTCTCAAAAAAAAACACGAAAACCAAAAAAAAAGAAACCTACAACAATGTGTGAATTTAACGATTTTGCAAAACTATGACCTATACGAAGTCAGTGCCATCGTCAAGAGATGCATGAAAATGAAATTATAGCAGCCCGCAGTCGTCCCTCGAATGTCCAATATCATATCAGTTCCACCTCAAACTCCGTCACAGCAACCAGCACCCCGTCCATACCCACCTCCTGAAGCTCCGGACAAATTGCTCGCCGACGAGCTCGACGTCATCCCGGACTTCTTCTTCTTCTCCCTCATCAGTCCCGCCGTGCTGTGACTCCTGCCGTTCTTCAGCGGCTGCGCGTACTGGTTGCCGTTGCCGGCAGCCGGACCCTGGCTTGCCGTGCCGTTCGGCGGGCCTCCGTTCGCCAGAGGCGCGCCGGCGGACTTGAAGCTCGCGGCTGCGGTCCCGGCTGCGCCCTGTGTCGTGGGTGTCGTCTGGCCGCCGCTGCCGTTGGGCGTGCGCAGACTGTGGGACTTGCGGAGCTGCGAGCGCGTCGAGTGGCTCGGCAGACTGAGCGAGCGATAGCCCACGGTCTTCATGTCCTCCGGCGAGGCGTACAGTTTGGCGGAATTGGACGGCCGGAAGCTCGACATTACGCCGTAGTTCGACTCGGCCGTCGCCGCTGCCAGCTCTGCACGGGGGGAACGGTGAGAATGAGGTGAGAGATTGCGCTTGGGGGTTGGAAGTGCTTTTTTTGTTCATGGTGTGTTGTTATTAGGTAAGTGAGATTCTGACTCGAATTAGTAGTTCTTTTCTAATGTATATATATATGTACAATTTTCGTTTCAAGTGAGGATTAATGTATCAAAAAGTAAAACCTTAAAATTTCAAATTACATTATATACGAATAAAGTTGACCAAGAATCCGACAAATATATGGAGCTTTAGACGATATCATCATAAATGATCCCTGAATTCTTTCAGTATTATTATTATTCACCAGAAAATTGGTTTGGATATATCTACGGGGTTAATTAAGTGCATACAAAATTTAAAGCTTGCCCTTATTCTACAAATTTAATTGAATTAATCGTTTTTGAAAATTTTCACTACTTTAGCGATTTTTTTATTTTCTATAAATGACCTATAGAAATCATTTCTAAAATTTAGCAGCGCAAACTGACTTTACTCAAAGATATATATAGATATACGCTATTTGGCTCTCGACTAATTAATAACCTACTCGCATCAATATCTACGACCCACCACCAATATACACCGAAAACTTAAAAAAAGAAAAATATCGCTTCTCACTGACCTTTGACCTGCTGTATGTGCGCCATATTATCATACACCGAGGCGGGCGTGACGACATCTGGCGCCGGCGCTCCAACGTTCACCTTGACCACCTGGCCAACGGGCGGCGGGGGCGGCGGATGATTCGGCGGCGGCAGTCCGTTCCTCCCGAGTCCGGCGGCAGCCGCTGCCGCGGCGTTGACGTCCTCCTGACTGCGGTGACCCTTGGGTGCGAGACCGGCGGAGGCGGGACCAACGTGGACGCCGCCGCCCGCCGCCTGCACGTTCAGATCGGGCGTGCTGTGGAAGTCGCGGTGCAGGTCCGAGCCGCCGCCCAGGCCACCGAAGAAGCGCACGCGCGACGACTGCAAGAGGAGGCTCGTTAGAGAGTTCGGCTTGGTAGCGGTTGGAAGAGGGGCTGAGAGTGTGTTGGTAGGGTGAGATGTAAATCATCGCTTGAGATAATGTAATGATTGATTCTAAATTGTGGTCTGATTTATGATCGAAGTTTTCTTTGTAAAAAAGTTTTCGATACTTTACGTTTTTTTTCTTGTGGTTTGATGCGAATCTCAAAACCTCTTAGATGGGTTTAAATTGCCATAAATAGTAAACAATATATGTATTTATGAAGAAATGTAGAAGAGTTTTAATTGAAAGGAATGGCTTTGAAAGTGTAATCGTCGCCAAGGTTTCAATAAGTACTTATATATTAATTATATCAAATTTTGTAAGAGCATTAATTATTAAATGATTTACATCTCACTGTGTAATAAATAAAAGGGACGCGACGTCGCGTGCTAGCGTGGTATATAGCGTCTTTTTTAGCAAAGGAATAGGGATTTTGGAATATTGTAATTTATTTGAAAATTACGTGACAAATACTTTGTAAAATATTGTTATTTCAAAAAACTCCATAAGCAGAAGAGGTCGTATTACTATTATATATTTGAGAAGAAAGATTTTAATATTTTGTTAAAAATCACAGTAAGAAAAAAGTTTGTCTACAATTAAATCGAATAGTACGGGGAACAACTGACTTTTAACATACGGATAAGTTAATAACATTATTAATAACATTACTTTCTAAATTACTTTTAGTTTGTGTTAACGACACGCTATCAGAAAAGTGATAGATATTAATCTGGACAAAGATTGTATAACACATAATAGAAAAGAAGTATTAGAGGACAATTTACAATGTTTCCTTGGTTATTACAAAACTGTGCTATAGGTGATAGTTTTTCGAATACTACTGAAAAGTGTTAAAAAAAGGATAAGAAAATTTGAGTATATAATATATTCAAATATAATATGTACAATATTTCAAAGATTTAGAATAAATTTTCCATTTATTCTTCAGAAACAAAAAAGATAATGCAATGTTATATACATTGGTATGTCGAATAGTGTAAGGCTTACATATTAAAATAATTTTTGTATATCTTACAGTATAATTATATATTTACTAAATATAAGTATCCTCATACAAGATACATCTTAACAAGACACGACAAAGAAGCCTGAAATGCTGACTTCGACAACAGCGATTCATAAATTTTCATCCAACTAACAAAAAAAATTAAAAAAAAAGAAACCAACAACCGTTAAAACTATTTCATCAACGGATGACGAGCAGTAATCACCTGCAAGGGCAGCACATAGCTTCATGCAAAAAATGCCATGCACGTTAGTAACAAAAAGTAGTACAATCGGATGCAATTTATCGCGCAATATCGACGTATCAATGATAATGCCAATAATACGCGTGCGAAAAATTGCATCCCATCGCTATGTACATGCACGTCGCCGCAGAGTAGCTCTCCATTCAACGGGAGTAGTCCTCCTCGCCGCGCGTCCCGCCGCACGGGGCTCGACTATTGTCGGGCCTGCCTAAAGTCAACTACAACAGAGAACATGCAAACATATCGACCATTAACCCGAAGAAAAAATTAGTGTCGTGCTGATTCTTCATGTACAATCAATCGTCGAACGTTTAGTGTGGAAGGGTGTTGGGATGGTGTTGAGGGACAGCGAGGTAGCCATAGCACAAGGAGATTATATAGTGAAAAGACATTTAGATGTTGAGACGTTAAGGGGTAAGAAGTTGTGCGATGGAGTTGGTCTGTTGCTGAAGAAGTTGTCCAACTGCTGGGGGGAGGAGGCTGTCGAGGGCTTTTAATAAAAGGACTAATTTTTCTTAGAAATAATTTTACTTTAGAATTTAATTTTACTTTTGCCGAGAAACCCAGTTACATTATTCTATATTTAAACAAGGAGTATATATCAAAATTATAAAATGTCATTGCTGCAATAGAGTTAAACTTGTCAGATAAAACTAAACAGCAAAATTTCTCAAACCTAAGGTGAAACGCAGGAAAAGTGTACATTTTCGACACCGTAAGATCTTATTCAACCGTACTTTATGAGCCGTCTTTTCTTTAATTTTTAATTTTACTCCAAATAAGGCCCATCACATCAGTCCTTTTGCAAAGCCCTCAACACGCCTACATCCCATATTCCCCAATCCCCACAGCCCTCCCACCACCACCACCACCGCCACCATCACCAGCACCGTCATAATCTTCATCCAGCCGGCCTTACTTTGCCCTTGCGCTTCATCTCGGCGACGCTGGCGTACACCCTGCCGCTCGCTTTAGCCGGCGACGCGGGATGGGACTTGGTCGGGCCCATCGTGCCGTAATGACCGGGCCCTATCGTCATGCTGCTGCTGTACATCTGCATCGTCGAGCCGTAGTGCGAGCTCGAGTACGAGCGCATCGTGCCGCAGTAGTACGAGTGCGGTGGCGCGCTGCCGCGCTGTCGCTGAAATAGCTCCTGGAAAGAGAGAAGAGAGACCGGGCGATGCTCAAGCCGTTCGCATTCACGCACTCAGAGGTCGATTGTTCTTGCCCTTGCTCTTGATGTTGCTACCGGTGGGATTCTTTTCGGGTGGTTTTTCTTTTATATGGTATGGGGTGTATCGGTTGGTTATGAAGTTTTGTTGGAAAGCGTTTTTTTTACAAGCCGGATGGTAACGATGGTTCCACGATCTTATGTACAGTGGAAATTGTACAGAAATGAAAATTTTGAGATAAAAGTCCGTCATATGAATATGAATGTAACAACGAACACCGGTCATTATGAAGTTAATTAATGAAACTTATACAAATATTTTGACCCCGTAGTCATTCATTTGTAGTTCTTCTTACGGAAAGAATTGGTTTTATTGAATGGCCAAGCGATACTTATGTTAAAAAATCAAATTACATCCGAAATCATATTATCTTAAACGGTTGAGACATCTATTGCTATGGACCTTCTTAAATTTAAAAAGTTTCGATTTCAAACTTCCATCTTTACCGCCGGATGAAAAAGGACCTTGAAGTTTCTCTTTTTATTGACAATAAAATTCACGAAACATTACCGAACTAGAGCTACAGAAACTCCCCCACTTTACAACGTATCCTAAACATCTAACTTGTACATATCAATTTAGCTCTACTCCCCCAAACATATCATACTCTCTGAGTGCGTTCATCGTGCATCTCATGCATGGAGGATGGATGCCGGTACTTACACACTAACAACCAATATTTAAAAAAAAAAAAATAACAAATAAAAGTCAATATATATTCACTAATATATAAAACACTATATATAACGAGCTTATCATCCTTTGTGTTCTCTACGCTCACGATATTCACTATACACGTGCGTTGCTCTATATCACTGTCGATCACATCTATATGAATTTTCGCTTTATTCCTAGCGCAAAGACTTGTAACGCCAGCACCTACCTCGAGCTCGGCAGCGGTGATGCGGCTGGAGGTCGGTCGCGAGCGTATGCTCGCCGTCCGCGGTTGCGAGCCCTGACCCGAGGCGTTGTTCGTCGGTCCGGCGTTCGCTGTGGGTGTCTGAGGCTGGTGCAGCGACTCCGAGCTGTTGGACTTGGCGCAGCCGCCGCTCGGCGTCGTATCGTCCCGGTCGTCCTTGTCGCCGCCACCTTCTGAGATACGGTTAGTTTTAATACGTTTCTTATCCATGTATATGATGCTAAGTTTTCTCTTTTGACAGAAAAAACAATAAAAGATATATTTAGCGGTGATGGGTCTTTACTTCTATTGTTGGCTAGAACTTGAAAATTTTCTTGATATATTCTAAATTTTGATATATACTTTGATGTATATATTTGTTTTGGATGACTTAACAAATTTTACAGTAGTAAATATTGATAACATAAATTACTCTTATTCTCCCGCCAATCCACTGCCCATGAATAAAATGAAACTTGTCTACAAAAATTGTCACCACGATAACCAAAATAAAATGTCTACATTACCTAGGCCGGCGACCATGGATCGCGCCCTGGCGCGTCCTACGCTCAGCGTTGTCTTTGGATCGCGGCGCGGCGGCATCGGTGCCGGCGAGCGTCCCAGTGTGCCGCCCATGGCGACGTTGTTCGTGGCCTTGCGCGGCAGCGTCGCGTACTGCCGCTGTATCGGCTGACTAGTGGGCAGCGCCGCCGCCGACTGGGAATTGGGAAGACTGAGGACCGGCGAGACGACCGTCATGCGCACCAGCTCGCCGGACTTGCGGATCAGGTCGACCACGTGCTCGTGCAGCGCCGTCGTCACGTCCTCGTCGTTTATCTGCGCGAGCGTAAACGGTTTATTTGGTTATTAATTTTTGTATGTTTTTTTTTATTTTGTGTTTGGATAAACTTTTGAACCTTCTTTACACATCGAGGTTTTTTAAACTGCGTATTGTCTTACCGGGTTCATCTACTTTTTATACACAATTTTTGGTTTTTAATGAGAAGTTAAAATTTCAATCTATCATTGACATCCTAGCTTATTACTGGAAAGTATATACACCTCAATTACGTCATACGAAATTGATCTAACTGTTCGTCTAACTACGTAAAATACGGAATTCTCAACTGTACAGTCAAGTCACTGTAATAGAATAGATTAATCTATAGCAATTTCAGCTAGGATGCTCGTTTGATAAATCACTGAGCACAGTCAGAAAATAAATGACGTTTAATTGGCCGGTTGATATATAAACCTAGTAAATCTGCATAATGACAATAAATAAATCACTGGAATAGTTGATCAATTAACCATCCCAGCAAAGTACACCATAGTACGTACCCGAATGAGGAAGTCGCCTTTGCGCAGACCAGCGAGATCGGCGACGCCGCCCTCGTCCACATCGTCGAGGTACTGGAGCGCCGGGTACCTCGCCGAGAGCGTCATCTCCGTGAGGTTCGTCGTCGACTTGGCCCCTCGCAGTACGAAACCGAAGCCCTTGCGCGAGCGGTGCAGCACCACCGTGCGCGGCTCCGACGTTATCCTGGGATCGAACGATTGGAAACTGCGCTGGGGTTAGTATGCTCGTGTCGCGGGGGTAGGGTTTCAGACGGGAATATATTTCAGACTTTTGCGGCCTTGTTTAAATGGTAATTTTGGAAATTTCGTTTCGTGTGGGTATATAGATGTACCGGCTATGATTAGTTTTTACTTGTGCTACTTGTGGTTCATATTTATCTTTAGAATCCTGTATTAGATCTATTTTTTTATATATGGTCAAATTTACTTTACTACATTTTGTGTAAAAAAGACTATCAAAGCCAGTACATTCGACCCAATTATTTATACTATCATAAAAGAAACCAATAAGTAAATTACTGCAAGCAGATATATCATATCTATTTCTATTTAATTCAATTTTTACTGAAACTATCTAGATATTCCCGTCTGAATGCAATTTTATGTATCTGCAATATGTAAGGCGAAGCAAAATAACGCAATTACTCGAAGCTAGCCGTTGTTTTAGCAAACAATGCCATATAAATATATATCAAATCGTTTTTTCTAATTTACAATTCTAATACTTGTACATTGTAGAGCAAAATTATAATAAATCATTATTTGGGCTACCAAAAAATTTCGAAGCAAATCAAAAAAATATAAAATAAATAATTTGCTTTTCAGTTTTACTCAATTATTCTATACGCCACTGTCAGCCTTTTTATATTTCAATTCTCTATTTAGTTTGATAAATCGAGCCTTTAAGGTATAATAGGGCAACAGTGGAATAATGTATATACATGCTCGACGTCTACAGAAAAATACCTGCAGCTATGTATCGGTGTCGTCGACTCGAAACATGAAACTCGTTTACTTGTTTTGAAGTTATCCCATAAAGTTTAATGAGAAAAGTTTTTTTTTTTTAATGGCTATAATTCGTTTCAGCTCTGTAATATACTTAGGTACTTAAATTTTGACAAAAATCACTACAATTACAAGTTAGTGATATATAGTATTTACAAATCCAACAATATCATAAAGTTGACGTAATTACAGCATGTTTTATAAAAAAAAACATTTCTCATTAAAAACTTGATAAAAAAAATACTATGAAATTCTTGGCATTGAACTCAAACTCGATCCACACCTCCCAGTTCCATTCCCACTGACATTTCCAAAATCCATTCTCTCACACATAAACAACATTCCACCAATGACTACTACTCAACAATCCCAGAATCCGGAAGCCGACGACACCTCAACAACCCACCAACAAAAAACGAAAAAAAAAGAACAAACACAGACGACACCACACTTCAGCTCAGTCCAAGCGCGGAGCAGACAATTCGCTCCCTAGCGCACAACATCTGCATGAATGTATATATATAATGTATCAATCAATATATGGCCTTGTTCTCTCGGCGTAAAATCTCACGGTTGTTTCTTTAATCTAGGAGCAGTGGCAAAGTACTTGTGCTGCGACTCCCGTCGTCCGAGGACGCGGCCGCGCCCGGCGGCCGCGGCAGCTGCTACGGCAGCCACGGCGGCGGCCTCGCGCGCCACCCCCTGCGGGCCCAGCGGTATGCTCGTGTGCCGCAGCCTGACCTCCTGGACGCAGTGGGCTGGGAAGAGGCCAGTGCCCTGGCCGCGCAGCACGCCCTCCAGCAGGCCGCAGTCCGTCGCGCCCGTCACTGTATATGAAAAGAGATTAGTAGGGTTGATTCGTGGGTGGTAGTACATTGCCTTTTTCCAAATAATAATAAGTTTAGAAATTAATTTATATTAAATAATGAAATTGGGTTGACATTCCAAATGGTTCCACATTCCCTTAATATAAAGTCTAATTCATAATGTTTTATTTTTCTGAGATGGAAGGTAACTTTTCAAAGAAGCTGATTGTTTTGTTATATTATATCTTTTCATCTCTAAAATTCACCCAACGTGATTAATTATCTTTCCATCTATAAGAGAACCGACGTGATTAAATCTCATATTAAAAGGTAACGCTTTTCGTGCTCTTATTGGTCAATTTTCTAAGAAATTTCGATAACGTCTTCACATTATTTGTTTTATCATATGAGGTTAAAGTACAAAACACATAGGAAGGACAAAATTACTCGCACAAAATTCGCTAGTTATCATTAAATTATATCACTGTCTCCTATTACACGTACATTAAAAAGAAAGTATAAAATTTTACTCAAAATTTGAAAAGACACGAGAAAATAATATTTTTGTTATTTTTTTAGCTTCTTCTAAGGATTTCCCTAATAAAAAAATTTCAAAGCTGAAACTAAAATAAAGTTTTCTCGAGTTAAAGCAAATTCATAAATTATTTCTTTCAACCGATCATTTAAATATCTATTATTGCGTTACACTCAACATTCGTATGTTTCAGAGAATGAGCACATTTATGTGCAAAG
>JAPYZP010000248.1:0-34422 GCA_030522985.1 Torymus sinensis | reverse complement strand
TTCAAAAAGGAAAAAGTTATACTGAATAGTAGCATTGTTGAAAATGGTGTAGAGTAAGCGTTGTTGTCAATGAATTTTACGGAAACTGAAAAACATTAGAAGTGGAAAATATATCATGTAAAAATATCTCTGACAACATAATATCCTAACGGTGATATTCGTATAGAAAAGCAATAATCATATAACAGTACAACTAATACTTAGTTAACATTGTGACGATGTGCTTTTAACTATATGTTCAAGTGAAATTTATTGAAGCTATAAATGAAGATTACTCACAAATATTAAATATTTAAAAAAGTCTAAATTTGTTTTTGTACACACACTATATAATATGCAATATTGAGCAAACAGGTCATAATTTCTTTTTTTATTGTAAAAAAACAAATTTTCTATCAATGATTTAATGAAGTTATGATTTAGAATTCTTCAAATATATATTTCGATGCATACCGAACATCCTGAAACGTGATTCTAAGTAAACTGAGACGATAAGGTTTACAGTAAACAATGAGTGAGTCATGTAATCGTCCACAGACCATTCTTGTTATAGCTTCACGGCTGACAGAAATAGCTGTACAGTTTTTTGCAAGTCATTGTCGAGTTTGATTCTGAAAAAATATCGACATAAACGGAGCCAAATTTGTTTAACTTTTTTTAAAAATTTGATCACCTCTCTCCTTTACTCCCTTATGCGTGCAACTGTCAAAAGAATGAAAAAAAAAAAATCCAAAATTCTACGGTCAATATTTGATGAGACTGAAAATCCTATATATTGACACGTTTTTAAAACATAGAGACGCGCGGCGAAATAGTACAAAAATAAATAGTTTTACGCGGCTCTCACAGGATATTAATGCCGGCGGCGGCTCACACGCGGGTTGTTCTAGGAAATTACTGTAACTCGTTGTGAAACTCATCAGAGAACGACTTCCTTTGAGTTGAGCTACGGCCCCGAGACCAGTTCGTTAATGACTCACAAAATAATTACAGCGCGCGCGGGCTTATGCAAAAAGTGCGTGGAACAAGACGTTAAAGAGACAACGATGTGCCGCGGCAATAGGTATACAACTAAATATAATTGCTTCGCCATTGAGCATGAAAATTTCATACAAAACAAAAAAAAGTGACCGCATGTTACAAAATCGCGTGGCTCTATTTCCACGCCTGTCAAATTTGTATATACCACGTGCGTGCGCGTGCGACGGAGGTGGAACGATATTTGGGAACGCTATTTCACACACGTACTATATACACACCACGCGTATATATAAAGTAGTGCCCATGATACTATCGGAATACGCCCTGCTCATTGACACAGTTTTCGCAATGAACCGAGTTGTTGTCGAATGTAATGGCATTGTATTTCAACTTTGCGTGAAATGTGTACGTGGTGATGGCTTTCGCGCTTTACGCATGCAGTGAAGTTGCATTTTATTTGTCAATTATGTTTTTTTGTTTTATATCTTTAACGATGATAAGCAATCGTTATGTAAATATTATTTCTCAGAATCGTAATGAATCAAATATTGTTGAGGAAGGTGCGGTCTTTACGGAAGAAAATTGGGTATTTTTTATTTAAGAAACATTTAAGAAACATTTCCAATGATCCCTCGTGTAAAACATTCCAAGTTTTCAATAATGTTTACTTAGATTAGATTGAATTTTGATAACAAAAATTCTCGGTAATAAATCTCAGCAAGGGCGACACGCTTATGAAATCTGATAATAATAATAATGATGATATACGATAAAAGAGAGATGATATGAGTTTCTTTCCTCAAATAACTAAATTCATAAAACTATTGTCTTTATAATGTTTAGCTGAAAATATCTCTATATACTAGCAAGTAAGTACTGAAATTACATCGTTTATTATCTCTAAATACTATATCGTTGGCGGTTCCGATAACGTAAGTACTCTTAACTCTTTATTGCTCAGAAGGCCTTGTATATATGCAAACCAGTTTTTGATCGCTCGTTTATCAGCACAAAGATTCGCGCTTTTCCCGCTGCAGAGCTAAAAAACTTCATTCTGTCGCATATCAGACACGCTCGTTGCAATCCACAAAAGATAACGCGAATGAAAATACCGCATATCATCTCTGTTTATCATAATGACGAAGCAGTGGGGTTGCGCACAATACGTATGTATAACGTATATCGCGATCGCGTACTCGTCAGCGCGCCTGCTACAGGTATTTTATACACATTTTCCAATAATGCTCGAGGCATATATTAGGTACCGGCGCATGTGTGTGTTACCTCCACATACGCGAATTACTGTGGTAGTAGTACTCGCGCAAAGAGTGGTGTATAAATGTGCTAGAGGCTATTACTACAGTCGGTCGATCGAGAGGCTCGCCTCGTGCTCGTGTATTTTGCACGTCATGCTCTCGTGTGCCGGCGCCGCCTACCTATAACAGTATTACACGCAAAGAAATATCATCGTGGAGAGCGCGTCGTGAATCAGTCCTGTAGCATCGAATTGCTTTACGTCGGGCACATGAGGACTGTTCTAGCTCGGTCTACCGAGCCGATTCTAATGGCACTATTGTATTAATCCTGGCTGTGTCGAGCTATGCGCGTGACAAAGCTATTGAGATGAGCTCGGTGCAGAAGGGGGAGGAAGAGGAGGAAACGCGGAACTTTTCGCTCTGCTCTGCTAGCCGATTGTAAAAAAAGCGTGTTTGAGAATAGAGTAGCAGACAAACAACGTTATCGCGGCTGAACTGAGCGCACTTTAAATATAGACGGGGCAACTCTGTTACTCTTTGCCACTGCCTGCGGGGCTGTAAATCGCGCCTGGCTAAGTATAATACTTAACATGATGAGATTGCGTCTAATCTGCAAACGGAAATAAAATTTGAAGCCTCCAATCGCGGCGAAGAGATAAGATTTCGTATAATAGTGCGATATAAACAACTTCGTCAAATAGAAAAAAAAAAAAAAATATAGTTCAAATTTACAAGCTGCCCAGGATTAAAATGTGTAGGTATAACCGTTAACCGTACTATTCTCCTTTAACTCGTCGTTGTGACGAGTCAAATCTACGCGCGGCTCGCCTCCTCCTGCCGGAATTCCTCGCGCTTGATCATCTCTCTCACTCCCTCACCCAGTCCCCCTCTCTCTCTCTAGCCAATCTCGTGCGCACGCACTCACACACTTCATTTTCCTAGTAGTATACGTAGTATACATGAGCTTTCTCGCGTGGTGCTATACCTAGAATATATATATTTATATATAAGTAAGTATATTACACTCGTCGCTGTCCACGTATAAATGGCCGAGCGTCGCGCGCGCGCGGCTCTTTTCTCTGTTGTGGCGCTCGCGCTCGCACAACCGCACAACACGTATATTCGCAGTGCCTCGTAGTCGTAGGATACCTATACACAACGAGGCCGCCGTCGTCAGTTCAGTCGACACTCGACAGTGCACGCAGTCAGTGTAGTGTGTGCCGCGGTGTGGTGCCGTCGAGCGTGAGTGTGAGAGAGAGAGCAGCAGAGCTGCTCTTTATACTGCGGCTGCTGCGCGCGCGTGCGAAAGTTAATGCGAAAGAGAGAGAAGAGAATTCGGAAGAGGACGGTGCGTGCGTGATAGATATATCTCTCTCCTCCGTCGTTCCGACTTCGTGCCGCGCGCCCACTGGTGCAGGAGGACGTCGTCGAGGGAGCCGACGACGACGACGACGACGACAGGAGACGTGAAGAGGACGAGGAGGTACGAAGAAACGGTCGTCCGGTCCCGTGCACGAGGAGGCAGTAGTAGATGCGCAGAGTGATAAATGTGGCAAGATGGAGAATCACACGATGGACCAATTTTGCGGCTCTAAGTTTTGGGTGAGTGTGCATTGATTGTGCGTGCGTGCCCAACGCGGAACGCGCGCGCGCGCGAGAGGGAGAGGAGAGAGAGCGAGGGAGAGAAGCAGTGATGCGGCAAGACGGGCAGCATACATATAGATATATAAGCTGGTGCAGGCGTGCGCTGACTGCTGCTGTTATGCCGCGCTTCGCTGCACCTGCCGTGACAATCGCGTCGTTTTTTTTTCTCTCTCTCTCTCCCTCCCTCCGAGTGTGCTACATTTGGCTCTCCTCCGCTCTCTCTCGCGTTCTCTCTCACCTTCGGTTCTTTTTTCTACCTGCCCCGGACACTCGCGCCGTGCTGCTCTCGCTCTTGTAGGCCGTGTCCACAATGACATTTGCTTTAAGCGCGCCCGCGGCTTTTCGAAAAAGAAAAAAAAAATCATGACTGGGAAGTCGGTCAGGAATTGCCGAGACCTCTGCCGATTATCCAGGCGGGGACGGAGCTACGTCGCGGCCCATGCGAGACGCTTGTTTATCGCTAGGCTCGAGAGTATAATTGCGGTGCCTTCACGCTATCCTTCTCAAGCTTTCGCTCCCTCTCTCATACACGCGCGCGCGCGTGTGCGTTCCCTCACTGCTTTGCCGATGATGCCCAATGTAACTGTACTTCCAGAGAGATAGAGCGAGAGCCTCTGGATCTTTAATTGTAAGGCATCGTTCATTTCTCAATGAACTCAATTCCCCCTTCTTGCGCTGATGACTCTATCAGTCTATCCACTTGTGTCTGAATTGTTGCGCGGATTTTACACAAATATAAATTCTTCTGTTCTCCGTCCTTAATAATACTAATATACACACAACTAGTCTTTCTATGACTCTTTACTTACTAGTTGCATGTATCATTGGCACTTTAAAACTTTTCCTTGTGGCTATATTTAAATGAAGTCAATAGACAGTTTAATTCAGAACTTGTTTTGTATAAAAAAAAAAAAAAATTTCTTGAAATCATCTAGTCATTGTTTTCTGATTTATAACAGAGTCAATTATACAATATGTGTAGAAGCATTTTATATTGACTTGTTATTGTACCTATATAAAAATAAAATTGTATGACTGTGCACTTATATATTCTTATTATGAAATATTAAGTGAAAACATGAAATTTATTGAAAATACTGATTAGTCATATGACAGTGTCATTTTAATGCATGAGTATTACTCATTAAAATTTATTCAACTGTACATAAATTGCAAAATTACAAATTGGTCTTACAAAAATTTAAACAATTACAGAATGCATCAACTTTATTATTTATGTTGTAAGTTTGTTGCCATTGATTCTTCTTATCTTATCTATTTTATTTTTTTTATCTTGGCTTTATAATATTTTTGTTTGCACTATATCGTCTCTAGAAATTTTTTAGTGTCATGAGATTTTAATCTTTGCAAGAAGATCAATCATCGTTGTGCAGCAAATGTTGTCCTTATGATTGAACATAATTAACCTAAATTGCTTGCATCATTCAAAATAGAGATGGGATCTTTTATGAATCTTTGTTTCTTCCCTAGTTACTTTACATTCGACTATCAAATATTTTGATATCATTTCTTGTTATTAGATTATATTTGACAAATAAAATAATTTAATGGTATTTTTTTCAGGACACAAACTTGTCATGGTATACGGACGATCCAGATCTGACAGAATGTTTTCAAAAGACTATTCTCATCTGGATGCCATGTATTTTTTTATGGGCATTCTCATCCTTCGAGGTTTATTACCTCCTCCACAGCAAGAACAGAAATGTTCCTTTCACATGGTTATTCATTGCAAAGCTCACACTCACAATATCATTGATAGTACTCACAATAGTAGATTTAGGAAAATCGATACAGGACAGTTCATTAGGCATAGTTGTATATAATGTGGACTATGTAACTCCGTGTGTAAAGATCCTCACATTTGTAAGTAAAACTTTTTACTTGTATAAAATAAATTATAAAATATAAAAATAAATTATTTTTTTTTTTTAATTTTTGTATTATCTTGTTTCCATTAAAACAAAAACTTTATTGTCAATATGATGCGCATATCATTGCTTATCTGTTAGATTAAATATTATATTTATGACAATGAATGAAAAACAAGAAACTGTGATACTAGTATTTATCCTTTTTTTTTTAAATTATAGATGTTGGCTCTTGGATTACTATATTACAATAAGAAATATGGCATGAGAACTTCAGGATTACTATGGTTGTTTTGGTTTTTTCTTGGTCTGTGTGGCATTATTCAATATAGAAGTATATTAAGGAAAACGTATGATGAGGTGAGTATTATACTGATAACAGCTTCTATTGTTGTTTATATTCCTATAAATACTTCTTATGGTTTTTAGATTGAGTCAATGTATGGATTTGTATCGTACATGATATACTTTCCCATAGTAATACTCATGTTCCTGCTAAATTTCTTCGCAGATGCAGAACCAAAAGTTTCAAAATATCCACCTGTAAGTACTCGTGTACTGTTAATTCTTATTTTTAATAGTATTGACAATAAATTTTAAATACCATGATGAATTTTAATAGATAGAAAAACCATGCCCTGAAGAGAGTGCCTCTTTCCCATCACGTGTCACCTTCACATGGTTTGATTCGCTAGCATGGAGAGGATTCAAACATCCTTTGGAAACATCTGATTTGTGGTCTATGAATCCTGTAGACATGGCTAAGGAAATTGTACCTAAATTTGACAAATACTGGATGAAAAGTCTGAAACAAGTTGACAAGTAAGTCTTGCATAAGTTTTTAATAATAGTATGGTGTTTACTAGATCAAACAACTTAACTAAATATAATAATTGATGAATTAAAAAATAAGATATTATTTTTACTCTAATATATCAATTTAGTAAACACTATTTTTATATATACAAAATTATTTGATAGTGAAATATGATTCACTATCATTTTATTAATGTTAGCAATTATAATATATTTATATGATATATTTATTTGCTACCAAGACAATTGTGGATGAATCGTAAGTAATATTGAAATGATTTACATTTTTTAAGTAGTAAAATTAAAATAGAATATGTTTATATTGCATTTTAAATGTAAAGAAAATTTTTCTAGTACACAAGGAGCAAAAGCTATGTTCAGGAAATCATCTGGCCAAGTTGATTTTAATAATGGCAAGAAAAAGAAAATGGCATCAGTTTTACCACCTTTATGCAAAGCATTTGGACCTATATTTATGTTTGGAGTTATGCTAAAAGTTATACAAGATATTATGACATTCATTAGTCCACAAATTTTAAAGTGAGTCTATTTTAGAAATATTGCTAATGCTCTATAGCTAATATTATTAAATAATTAATATTATTCAAATATTCTTTATATATTTTAGATTACTCATAGAATTTACATCTCATCCAGATGAGCCTCTTTGGAAAGGCCATGTTTATGCAATATTACTTCTCATAACTGCTGTAATTCAAACTCTAGTTTTGGCACAGTACTTCCATCGCATGTTACTAGTAGGCTTACGTATGCGAACTGCACTTATAGCAGCAATTTACAGAAAAGCTCTTCGTATGTCTAATGCAGCTAGAAAAGAATCTACAGTTGGAGAAATTGTTAATTTAATGTCTGTCGATGCTCAAAGATTTATGGATGTTACTGCATATATTAATATGATTTGGTCAGCACCACTTCAAATTGCTTTAGCATTATACTTTTTGTGGGAAATTTTGGGGCCATCAGTTTTATCTGGCTTAGCAGTAATGATTGTTTTGATTCCTGTTAATGCATTGCTTGCTGGTAAAGTGAGAAATCTTCAAATTAAGCAAATGAAAAATAAAGATGAAAGAGTAAAGTTAATGAATGAAGTATTAAGTGGAATAAAAGTTTTGAAACTATATGCTTGGGAACCTTCATTTGAAGAGCAAATTTTGAAGATTAGAAATAAAGAAATTAAAGTACTTAAAGAAGCTGCATATCTTAATGCTGGAACAAGCTTTATATGGTCTTGTGCTCCATTTTTGGTATGTTATTCAACGATTTTAAATTCCTTATTACTAATTGTAAATAACAAGGACACTATTATATTTATCTTTTCTTTTAATTTGATAGGTGTCTTTAGTATCGTTTGCTACTTTTGTTTTGATTGACGAAAAAAACGTGTTGGACAGTAAAACAGCTTTTGTATCTCTCAGTTTATTCAACATTTTGAGGTTTCCATTGTCCATGTTACCAATGATGATTAGCAATGTTATTCAAGTAAGTTATTAGTAATTTTTTCACTATTTTGAATTTTTAAATCTTATTCTTTCAATTTTAAATACATAATTATTTTAAAGGCATCTGTGTCGGTAAAACGTATCAATAAATTCATGAATTCTGAAGAATTAGATCCAAATAACGTTCAACACGATACAAGTGAAGGTAGGGTAATTGGCTCTCATTTCAAAGCAGTTAAATAGCTTATATAAAGTATTTACAATACTGAATGTCGTTACGTTTCAGCGAATCCGCTAATCATCGAAAACGGTAACTTTTCGTGGGATTCAGAGCAGATAGAAAAGCCCGTGTTACGAAACATCAATCTACAGGTTAAACAAGGGCAATTGGTTGCTATTGTGGGAACTGTTGGTTCAGGAAAGAGTTCTTTGGTGTCAGCTCTACTTGGAGAAATGGAAAAACTAAGTGGAAGAGTCAATACAAAGGCATGTATTGTTAACAAATGCTTTATTATAGACGAGTTATATCTAGTAACGCTCAATTAAAAATTATTTTCCTTCCTGCAGGGATCTATTGCATATGTTTCTCAACAAGCTTGGATTCAAAATGCCACTCTTCAAGACAATATACTTTTTGGTAAAGCACTTGACAAGGCGGCGTATCATCGTGTTATCGAAGCATGTGCATTGACTCCAGATTTGAAAATGTTACCGGCTGGTGATCAAACCGAAATTGGTGAAAAAGGCATTAACTTATCTGGTGGACAAAAACAAAGAGTCTCACTAGCAAGGGCCGTCTACAATAACTCCGAAGTTTATTTCTTGGATGATCCTCTAAGTGCAGTGGATTCTCATGTAGGAAAACATATTTTTGAAAATCTTATTGGACCCCGTGGTTTGATGAAGAAAAAAACAAGACTTCTTGTAACTCATGGAATAACTTATTTGCCTGAGGTTGACAACATAATTGTATTAAAAGATGGAGAAATAAGCGAAAGTGGTACTTACAAAGAACTTCTGGACAAACGTGGAGCCTTTGCTGACTTCTTAGTGCAACATTTACAAGAAGGTACATTACAGAATAAAATATTTTATATTATTCTACTTTCTTTTAAATTAATCACAATTTATTTTAATTAATATATACATATATTTTTCATGGGGCTAAGTTGGAAATCGTAAGTCGACCAAGTAATTACAGATTAAGTTTTATACGATATTTTGTGACAGTATCGTAAATATTTCTAGTTTTTATTCTAGCTTAAAGTTTTTCTGAATAATATATAATTTCTAGTACTTAAAATACTTCGTTGATTCTCTAGAGTATGTCGTGTTTGGCTTTTCACATAATATCATCAATTTTTTTAAACCTTGTTGTTAACCTGTTTTCATTAGTTATTTCGTTTGTTACAATTCTATTAATTTATAGTAATTAGTAAAGACTTGAACATTCGTTATAGTTTTACGCATGACTGTGTTTGACCTTCGATTTCATTTAGGATATTCTACTTTTTATTATTTTTAATTAATTGTTCCTTTTAATACGATTCTACAATAGTGAAACCCGAGGAAGAAAGTGCAGAAGACTTAATAGAAATCAAACAAAAACTTGAAAGCACGATTGGAAGTGAAGAATTACAGCAGAGAATAACTCAAGCAAGATCAAGGGTTTCTGGCAGCATCAGTGAATCAGGTTCTATTGCAGATAGGAAATCTCTAAATGGGTCTTTGCACAGGTGATTTTGAGGAATAGTAGATATATAATTAATTTAAATATTTATTTTTCAACAGCTGAATTCCTACTTATTTAACCCTTAAATGACACATGGGGTCCAAAATACCCCAGGTGTTTTGAACACAAATTTTCAATTTCAATTTTTTCGAAAAGTTTGATTTTTTTTTTCAATATCTTAATAATAATGTTGGATCTCAAAAACTGTAAAATTCTTTAAGAGAGGCTTTAAGGCACTTGTATGCAAATTTTCAAATAAAAATGTTTATAAATGAAAAATTTGTAAGTTGCTTTTAAGCACTGGGATCCAGAAGACCACCCCGTGTGGCACTTATGTAATTATTTTGACGTGTGTCAGTTAAGGGTTAAGAACTGCGTAATGTGTAATTTGCATGAAAGTATATCTATATATGAAACTAAGATAAATCATATATTCAAATTATAGGCAACATTCTACAGATAGTCAACAATCAGGAAGTCCTTTAAGAAGCAATAGTGTAAAGGAGAAAGACCAAGTTCAGTACAAAACTGGAGAGAAATTAATAGAGACTGAAAAAGCGGAAACTGGTAGTGTAAGTATATTTTAAATATATTGTCCGCAACACGTGCGCTCAGATTATTTTAACTTGTGTGATTGTCATTCTCGTCGAGGTATTCTTCTTTGTGCACTAGTTGCAAAATGTACTATTAATTTTATAATGAGATATTTTAAATTTCACTGTTAATAGGTCAAATGGAAAGTTTATTCTCATTACTTAAAATCAATTGGATGGTTTTTGGCTGTGTCTACTATTATTATGAATGCCATCTTCCAATCCTTTAGTATTGGTTCAAATGTGTGGCTGAGTTTATGGTCTAATGACAATACGACAGTTGTTAATGGAACAACTAATACTTCTAACCGTGATATGTATCTTGGTGTATATGGTGCACTTGGTTTGGGACAAGGTATGTTTTTTAAAAAATATTATATTTTTTTATTTAATTCTCATGTTTATATTAAAGGCATTTAAAACTGCTTTTTAAAAATGTTCTGAAAAAAATTGATTATTAGTAGTTTAATTTTAAATGTTAATTCACTACTTTTTCAAAGTACAAAAGATATAAGAGATTATCTGCAGATGATAACTATTTTCTTTTTATTTTATTTAATCACTCGCTTTCCACAGAAACTGAAATAGTTATGCCTAATTTTAGTTTAGTGAATATTTTTGTCTGGATAAAAAAGTGTCTATGTAGATTCGAAATTCCAATAATTAAAGAGAAAATATATTAGTGGACACCAAATAACAATAAGTAACAAATCTTCAACAAGCCATATAACACAACTCACATAACATCTTTCAAATTTAATATCGTGATAGGATCCGCGTATATAATTTTTAGAAGATTTTGATTAGTGGTTCGCTATTCGTGAAATAAAATAACTAAAGTACTGTGCATTTGTTAATAACACACTAATATTTAAAGCTAGGGAAAGTGTGGTTTGCTGTGTCTCCAAATAATGTTTATTTAGAACTTTATACAGTTTTATTTTTTACAGCATAGTTATATTTTTTGAGAATGTTAAGTTACCAGTAGAAATTTTCGAGAAATGTTTCTTAAGCTCGATTCATTTTTTTCATAATTCATTCGTTAGTTCTTTCAAGTAATGTCTTGATTCGTGCATGACATGCCCTATTATCAATTTTGCATATATGTTTTCATTACATATATAGAACATGAGATTTAGTGTATTTATAAACCCTCTATTATTGACAATACAGTTTCATTTGTTTGAAATATTCAGGGAAAAATAAACAAAAATATGTTGATTATATGTTTAAAGAAGAGGCTAAATTAAATACATTAACTACATTGTGTTACCAAAACTCAAACACACAGAATTACTTACGATAAACTCAGCAACTTAACAAACATAGTTCAATCCAAGCTTGCTTATAATAACTAACACATTGTTTGTACAAAAGTGAGCAGCCATATAAGTAGACAATTTTCTCCTGTTTGCTGTGCCAAAACAAACGAAAAAACCTCACATTAACTTATTGTAAATTGAAAATAAATTTCAGCAACTTTTGTGCTTCTTGCGCAATTGACGATGGTTATCGGCTGTCTCCGTAGCAGTTATCTACTGCATTACAAGTTATTGTTTGGCATACTGCGCTCTCCAATTGGATTCTTTGATACCACTCCACAAGGCAGAATATTAAATCGGTTTGGAAAAGACGTTGACGTTCTAGACAACGTTTTACCACCAAACATTAAAGCTTGGTTATTTTGTCTAGTTTCGGTACGTGGGACTTTCACAGATCTCACATAAAGAGCACTAGTTTTAGTTTTATGTTTTAGTCCGGTAAAAAAAGTAACACGTGCAAAAACATTTTTGTTCCTAATAACAGTGGTATAATAAGTATCTGTTTCTCAATCAATCTCAGTAAAGTCTTAATCACACCATCGATGTTAATAACGTTACCACAATGTCTAGTTGTTGATAAGTAAAATAATTTTACAATTATTGTGCGTGAGATAAATAAGTGGGCTAATAAAAATACGTTTCATGTTTCGTTACTTTTTTCATAATTAAAACACGAAACGCTGAAAACAGTGGTCCACCAATAAGTACAAAATATAACGAACTCTTTTAACTTTTAAAGGCTGAATTAGATTAGACTAGTGAGTAGATAACGCATATCACAACAAATATCCCACGATTTCCAATTGTATAAATTCTCAATTAAAGAGTATCGATTATAGTTTACGTGTATAAACTCTTTCTTAACACGTGTGCAGTACTAACAGTATTTTTATTAACGCAAAATGCACGTTGTAGCATTCACATGTCCAGCGCACAGCACCGCTCACGAAAATGGAAATAGTTATTTGTGATCGCAAATATTTTTATGCACAAAATGTATGATAGTCTCCACAACGAATATTCTATAACTTTTATGGTTTTTCTGAGTTAAAGACACTGTACTATACTATATATTTTTGAATTTCTTTAAAGATTTTTCACATTTTAGGTTTTTTTTTATATTAAGCTTATTATTATTTTATTTAATCGTAGCCAACAACCTACACTTTGCATACTATATATACATTTTAGGCATGGTCAACTTTGTGATGTCGTTAGCCCTCGCATTGGGATCTATAATTGCTTCCAAAAGAATTTTCGCAAATTTGATACATAGGATTCTTCGCACTCCGATGTCGTTTTTTGACACCACTCCCTCTGGTCGTATTCTCAATCGACTCGGCAAAGACATCGATACCGTCGATAATGTTTTACCAATGAATCTACGTATGTGGATCACATGCTTTTTCTCGGTATGAAATTCTCAATGATGCGTTTTCCCTTAATTCAACAATTCTCTTTTCGACGAGAGGAGATGCACGATAAAATTAAATTTTTCAATCTTCAATTATTGCTAAATTTATTATATTTTTGAAAAAATCTGAATTTTAATTTTATAATATATTTGAAAATTTGAAAGATTTAATTTCTCAACTTTCTTATAACATACAAAATCTGGCTCTCTTTTTTAGTTAAAAGGCATTTACACATCTTAATTAAAAAATTCTTTCTCAAAGTGATAAAAAAAATGAAGATTTCATCAGAGTAGAATATTAAGCATTTCGAATTAATTTTAATCTTGATCTGTCTGTAATCTCTTTTCCACTGTAGACTAACTACACAATCATATGATACACATTAATAGTAGTATATGCAAATAATTAGAAGAAGCGACCATAATTCCTGCAAAGCATGGTTTAGGAAAAAACATGAAAAGTGACGTTCAGCGGTTTTGGGGCTTTTTTTCGTAATATAATTCGAATTTGAAACACCCAAACATACATTGACCCGTGTGTAAAAATGACACTGAAAATTGAATGTTTTACAAAAATAGTGAGTTTTCAGGAAAGTTCAAGCCCGCCGTTTATATGAATAGTCTTTTTTGTGCGTATCTATAATAGCTTTTGTTTATAACTGCAAAAGCAATGCCATCATTCGCTGATATTATGTTTTGCTTGAGTACACAACAAACATTTAATAGATCAAAATAAAATTCATTTACATTGAATGCATTATAAGGATTGTAATAAAAAGCAAATCTGCAAACCGAAACCAAGGTAAAGGTACTTTTAGGATTTTATAAAAATGAGCCACTATCTTTTTGCATTGCCAAAGTAAAAAAAAAATTAATCATTGTTGAAAATACCGAGTAATTAATATTGAATACTAGCTATACCATGAGATGTGAGTTTGGAAAGTTTATAGTGTTTGGCTTTTCGATTTGCAGCTTTACGAGTAAAAAAGAAAATCATAAAATGTCAAAAGTGCGAGTAAATGTGTGTAACGTGGGTGATGGGGCTTTGAAGAGATAGTGTTGTGTTACAGTATTGGCAACGGTATGTGCCTCGTTGTCGGTGCATCTCGGCACCCTGAGGTCGTCCACCTTGATGTTTCGCGAGGCTTTAGACAACACATTGCGCGGCCCTATGTCCCTGTTCGACACGGTGCCGATCGGTCGTATTCTGAGCCGTTTCGGCGCCGATATTGATACCATGGATAACAAACTTCCGATGACACTTATGCAGTGGTTATCCTGTTTGTTTAGGGTAAGCTACGTTCTCGCCTAATGTTCCGCGACTGTTTTTTTTTCTTTTTTTTTTTAAGTATGAACATATTCTTACAATATGCACACGAGGAGAACAATACACCAAACGTATCTTTTTATATCCATACACACAACACATATATTTATACTATTAAGCTTCAATGTGCCAATAACTTGTAAAGATACATTCATGTTTCTGCGCTTTAAAAATTTTCCACAGTTGTGTCGTAATCGGGGTATACTGTCTTGGCGAGTGGAAGCTTCTGCAGCAATAATTCCTTTTTATTGTTTGTGTGTTTTTTTATAGAACGAGATTTATCAAGATTCAATTGGTTAAGTCTTCCATTCATCAATTTACTGACAATTAATAAATCAATGACTTTGGCCATGGCTATCAATTGATATCTACTGCCTAAAGATTATAGTTTTTCAATAATACAAAGCAACACTAAAATTTGTATATTTTGTTTAAAATTCAACATAGGTAAGTTTTCTATTTTTCAAAGCATTTAAAATTCTAAATTGAGCGTAAATAAGTATAAAGCTAATGACTTTAACCCTGGTTATGACACATCCTGTGGGTCTTAATGAACGTGCAATTATCGCGATTTCAAATCGAGGCATCAAAACGGTGCTAATCTAGATTTTACGAATTTAACAATTTTGTCAACTATGTCTATAATTAACACATTCGTTATTAGGTTCAAGTGCTTGTTACAAAACTTCTATGATAATTATAATAATCTAACAGTGAATTTCAATGGGAACAATATTTATAATCTGAGTAATAATTCTATTTATAGTGTGAGCAAAAGTTGATTTGATGTATTTTCATATATATTAGGTGCAAATTATTTTATCCACATAATCTGATACTTTGTTAAGAGATTTTCGCCCCCAAATTATATTATGATTTCATGTTTTTCGTTAGTGTCAAAAATTACACTTTGTTCATGCTTCTTGTGCTCTTTCAGATTATGCTGGGAATACGTTACATCTAATAATAAGTGGAAATCATTTGCATCTTCTTTTGTAATTTTTTATAAAAATCAAGTATTTCACAATAAATAACAAATCCAGTGGCCATTTAATCATAAGAAAAATTAAAAATCATAAGACAAGAGTTCTTAATAATAATAATTTTCCATAACAAGAGCTAGCTATATATTAAATTAAGCAGGGTTTGTTATCATTAAAAGAATATATTAATTTTTGGGATAATTCGACGCCATTTGAGTGGCATGTCAAAATGTCTCTGACTGTGAAAAATCGAGAAATTCGTTGGAATCAATTAAGGACACAATTATACAACTAATGTTTGACGGTTCACGGTTCGATTAGTAGAAAGTTACTTGCTTGTGCTTGGAAATGTTTCCCTCTGTTCTTACACTTGCCTGCTGCCATTCATCTGCCTTCACTTAGTCACCTCTACCTTGTATCGAGATTTGCTAAGAGAAAATTCATTCGATTCGATTACTTCATTGGATATCAATGAAATTAATAGCATTTTTAAATCTATATTTTATTTCAATAATTTGAAGTTTTTTAATTTTAATAATTTTACGTTTGACTGTTTACATTTATACAAAAGATCAAAATTTTTCATTTTTATTACACGTTTGTTTAAATTATATTTTCATTCTTTTTTTTTTAACTTTTAACAATTTTACGTTTGTTACATTATTAAAAAATTTAATCAAGTAATTAGCAATGTAATCTATTTTAATAACGTATTAAGGTTGAGTAACCTTTTTACAACTGTCTTACAGAACAATTATTGAAATATATTATTTAATAATAATAATAATACTAAAAAAATAGAATATCTCGTTGCTATTCAATGAGCTTTGTTGAAAATTTGTTATTTCTCACAATCTATTTCCTTTGCTTTCTTTTAACCACCAAAATAAGGGAAACGGTAGCATGCCACAGCAAACTTCACCCCCTTGCAAAACACGAGCCAGTGCGTGTGAATCGTGAAAGAGAGTAAATAGAAAAAGGTGCAAAAGTTTTTGGTACACACTGTGATACGTGTATTGATTTGTGCATGCACACAATATATCGTGCGAGCCAATTGTTACTAGGCCTGGCAACTAGCTTTTCTATAATCGTTTCGCTCCCCTTTTCGCCCGCTCGTTTTCCCCCTCTCTTTCTCATTAGGTACAGAAAAAGAAAATTTTTTTTTTCAATATAGTCGCGAACTTTTTTCCTCGATCCTCGTTAATCTGGATTTCGTCATCATTATTTTACGAATCCAGCTCGAAGGATATAAAATTTAAAAAAATGGTACATCGTATCGTTAAGAGGAACAGCTGAAGACGCATTATTGCAGGCGAGTCGCGGATAAAAAAAGAAGTGAATCAATTTGAGTAAAGGGAGAATCGAGGACAAATGTGCATAGAGCGAAATAAAAGTAGAGAGAGGGAGAGAGAGAGAGTGCGTGTGTGTGTGCGTGCAAAAAAAAAAAATATGAAATGAGCTGGGTGGAATAGAAAAAGTATGATGGCTGATGGGACAAGAATGACGAGCCGGCACGACGTGTCTGATGTTGTTGTAGCGGTGGCGAGCTTTTTCTGTGATTTGGCTCCGCAGCTGGGCTGTTGGCTGGCCGCACGTCAGCTGCACATCGTGATGCTGCGCGGAGTGATGCGCGCCCCGCTGACCTTTTTTGACACGACACCCATCGGTCGTATTATCTCCAGGTTTGCTAAGGACGTCGATGTCCTGGACACGTCTCTCCCCCAACAAATTTCTGATAGCATCTATTGTACGTTCGAGGTAATTCTAATCAAACAAAACAAAAAGAAGAACAAAAAAAAAAACGTAACGAAATCCAACAGATTGCGCTGTTTATTTCAATCAGTTGCGATAGGATGTTGGGATGCAATGGTATATTATATTTTTGCATTTTGTTAATATACCCTGACAGAAAAAATCGTGGTCTAAATGTCTGTAATATGCGTATTTGTACCATAGAAAATACTACTTTGTTACTCGAAATGCTTAAAATTGTTGCTATGCTTTATTTTTCTTTCAGGGTATTATTGTTTAGTACTAGGAAGTCCAGAGAGTATACAATTTCATTTTAGTTTTAAATATGAATTTTGTAAATTTTATGAGTCAGAAGTCTTTTGTAAGTTTGTAATTTTATTTTACGTAACTTATTTTCTCAGTTGTTGTGTTTTATTTAGTTTGAAAAGATTTTTCTGTTATTGTATAACTGTATACTGGTTTAAAAAACTGAAGTGTTGTTAGTTAATCTTTACATGTCTTGTATTATCAAAAATATTATTTTTCAGTAGTGTTTTCATAATTATTTTTTATCAAAATATTGATCATATATACAATAAACTTTTCATTGTATGTTTGGACTTTTTATTGCATAATTTTATTTGTTTTTAATTTATAAGCTATTATACTCAATAAAATAAGAAATTTTGAAATATTTCGACAAACTTACTAAAGACTTGATGGTATGCAAATTTTTAATTTTAATTTTATGCCTAATTTATCATAGCATAAATATATAAACGATGTAAAAAAAAACATATTAATTTATAACTACATAGCATAGGAGTAAAATATTCTTGTCGACATAGCGATTTGTGCGAGTGAAAATGTGCATTGCATTTTTTGTATATTATTTATTTTCAAGGATTTTCATTCAATGTTTTATACGATTCTCGGACGTGTTTGATTGGTTGTTACAATAATTTTTTAAATGTTTTTGTTTGAGCTTTATCAGTTGTGAAACAAAATTCTGCACGGGTTAATTTTGACGTTTAGCCATATGCGAGTGTCGCTGGAAAATTGTATGATTTATTAGTTTATACTCGTGGTTTTTCTGTGTTGCAAAGAACGTAAAAAATAAGGAATCAGTAATTGTATAATTGTGTCCATCATATTGGTTTTCCTTGTATGTAAGCAGTATCTTTATGGCTTTTAAGAGTGTGTGTATGTACATATTAAAAAAAAAAAAAGAATAACAAACATTTGTTCGTTACAAGCACTGACTTTGACAAGTACATGTTGGTGGGCCGGCGAAATTCTCAGTTGTATATATGTTGTGTTGTTGAAAAAGAAACATTTTGTCATTCATTCATTCATTTTTATACACAATTTTGGAAACGAAAAGCATGATGTTTTCTTTCAAGTTGCTTTGAAGCTTATCTCACTGTTTCATCTTAGTCTTATTAAGAAGGGAATTTGTTCCTCAAGGTATTTTAGTAGCGTATCGATATCTGAAACCAATAAGAGCGCTATCGGCCGACATGCATAACTATATATGCAGCTCATTTCGCTTTGCGCAAGCGGAATTCGTAAACATTCCTACTCCGACTGGGAGGGGAAAAAGCTTAACGGCGCTCTTGTTGCTTTTATTTATCGATATACCATCTGATTTTGTTATCATTGCATAAGAAATATCATTAATCACATCGTGTGCTTATTTAGTTGTAATATCGTACAAATATTCCATCCTATTTAATGCACTCACGAGCTTTTTATTGATCGTCTGAAAAATACTTTGCATAGTATTTGTAATCTGCTTCGTTCATAGATATCGTTCGTTCTATTGGTAGGTCACGAGTGTCATAACGGCGTATTTTGATTTCTCATCTTCACATAATCCTTAATTTATTTCAATATCAAACATTTCGATTAACATCTTCGTTATCTTACTTTTGAATGCAATTTTTTTTTTATATTAATTTCTCTTTCTGTTTTTAGAGCAAGATTAGAGTATTTATAACAATGTGTGCAAGTAACATAATGAGGTACTGGTTTATAAGTATGTGAAGTGGAGAATCATAGCGTCGGTGGCATTCGAACCCCTTAAAACGACCCTTCTCTTTCTACTTAGCTATGTCTGACAAATTTTTATTAATTTTTAAACTTTTTTTGTTTATCAACGCGTTATTATGGTATACGGCCGGTATAAATTTATTCAAATGAAAGATGACAAGAGCGCCAGAACTATTCTTGAGGAGCGAGGAACTTTTTTTTTATCATTTTTTTTATTTCTCTTGTTTTTACATCAAATAACCAGTCTCTCTTCTCTCGATCCAACTTCCTCAACAGCAAACCAGCGTCGTCTGGCCACGGAGAGCGGCGCTAAAACAAAGCTCGTGTTTCAGGTGATCGCCACCCTCGTCGTCATCAGTTACAGTACACCGATTTTTATAGCCGTTATCCTCCCCATCGGGGTGCTCTATTACTTTATCCAGCGCTTCTACGTCGCCTCGTCGCGTCAGCTGAAGCGTCTCGAGTCGGTCTCGCGCTCGCCGATCTACTCGCACTTCGGCGAGTCCGTTACGGGCGCCCAGACGATTCGTGCCTATGGCGTGGAGGACAGGTTCGTCAAGGAATCCGAGAGCAGGGTTGACTTCAATCAAGTGTGTTACTATCCGAGTATCATTGCCAACAGGTATACCTAATCGTAGCTATGGCTATTGTCCCCACTTAAAACATATATCCATTTCATTGTGCTCCTTATTTATTATCTGTCTGTATTATATACAGTATATTAAATTGTATTTCTTTGTTGTTTAGATGGCTGGCTGTAAGATTAGAGATGGTTGGAAATTTCATAATCTTCTTTGCTGCGCTCTTTGCTGTGCTCGGTAGAGACAGCATGAATGCTGGACTTGTTGGCTTGTCGATAAGTTATGCGTTGCAAGTAAGTCCAGAGATGATCTCTAAATGTAATTAGGAAAAGATGCTTTTCACAAAACACACACAAACATCCTGATTTTTAGATCACGCAAACGCTGAACTGGCTGGTGCGAATGACATCGGACGTGGAGACGAACATCGTCGCCGTGGAGAGGATAAAGGAGTACGGCGAGACGCCGCAGGAGGCGCCTTGGGACGCCCCCGACAACGATCCAGCCAAGGAGTGGCCGTCGCGCGGTAGCGTCAACTTCCAGGACTACAAGGTGCGCTACAGGGAAGGACTTGATCTCGTCCTGAACGGTATCTCCTTCAACGTCAACGGCGGCGAGAAGGTCGGTATAGTTGGGCGCACTGGCGCCGGCAAGTCTTCGCTCACACTCGCGCTCTTCCGTATCATCGAGGCCGCGGGCGGCAAGATCCTGATCGACAACGTCGACATCTCCACGCTCGGCCTGCACACTCTGAGATCGCGGCTGACCATCATACCGCAAGACCCCGTGCTGTTCTCCGGTAGCCTGAGACTCAATCTCGACCCGTTCAACAATTGCTCGGATGATGATCTGTGGCGGGCGTTGGCTCACGCTCATCTCAAAGATTTCGTCAAAAGTAAGCTCGTGTTCTTCGCTTTCTTGATTGAGAAACTGTGGTGAAAGGACTGGTGGTTATTATTATGGATGTTGTGATTGTTTACAGGTTTGCCGAATGGTTTGACGCACGAAGTGACTGAGGGAGGTGACAACTTGAGTGTCGGCCAAAGACAATTGATATGCCTAGCAAGAGCTTTGCTGAGAAAAACTAAAGTCTTGATATTAGACGAGGCGACAGCTGCCGTCGATCTTGAAACCGATGACCTCATTCAAAGGACAATCCGAGAAGAATTTAAAGATTGTACAGTTCTCACTATTGCTCATAGACTTAATACTATTCTCGATTCAGACAGGTAAGACTTGAAGTGTCGATCTCTTTCGTGATTCTCATTTCAATATTTGATATTTACGTTTATTTTCTATGAATTTTTTCAGGGTTATTGTCTTAGACAAGGGTTCGATCGTCGAATTTGATTCTCCCGACACCTTACTCCAGAAGCCAGACAGCTCTTTCTACAGTATGGCCAAGGACGCCGGTTTAACTTTATAATAAAGTACCCCATAGGTTTCGTCAATTACTGAATATACAATCTTGCCTGAGAGCTTGTCGATCGTAGTAAAAATCTATGTTACGTTACCCTACCTACAAATCTCATGATTTTGAGTCGATCGAACTGTTAATTTCTCAGAACTTCAGTAGACTATACATTTTCAGACAAGATCTTGCGTCTCGTTCAAGTAATGTTTCACTAGATTTGCTTATAATGTACGTACGTAAAACAAGTCATTTTAACTACTGCCAATTTTAAGCAAGTTATTGTATTATTGTTATTACTGCAAGTAGGTATACTGCGCATAGAATGTATAAGAATAGGTCATTGAAAGAACAAGGTAAAAAGCGTTGCAGTTTTAGTACTCTTTTTTACTACTTTAGTTAATATTAATGTTAGGATTTTTATGAAATCATATCTTTGCAGTTTATTTCGATTTTTGCAAAACATCTTTTGGAGATCACGTTTCTGTTTAATCAATAGCAATTTCAATTTGATAGTATGAAGATACTAATATTTCAAAGTTAAAATTTTCAATGAATTTATAATAGTATTATTTTTTTTGCACTTTTTCTCCTATCTTACAATAATACTTGCATACAATTTACTATTGTAAAACTAATCAAGTTTTTAATTACTGGATTAGTTTTTCATACTTATACTCAATCCCAATGTACAAAATATTTTTCGTACTTCAAACATTGGGCCTAAAACTATGAGTACTTAAGTTTTTGCACTTAATTTTTTATGAAACATTAAAACAACACTCAAAAGCCTTATACAATCATACAATTTTGTTCGTATTATAAATAATCGTTAAAAATCACATCATCTCTTAATAGAAATGTCATCTACTTAATTTAAGTGTTGTATTTTTGAAGAAAATTGTTATCGTGTTGTCCTTACTTATTGCACAACTTTAGTACTGAAATTAAATTATTATTTAATAAGTTAGTGAAAATGTGTATGACGATTCTTTTAATTAGTGTTTTCATTGGTTAATGTAGAAAGAAATAATAGTTACTTAATAGTTGTAATAAATGCGTTTTTTAATAACGCAGTTATTTTTACATTGAAAGAAACTGCTATTCAATGTAGATTACGTTATGTACTTGTGTTAACTTAACAAAATGTTGAAAAATGATAATAGTAAAAGCGGTAGATATTTTTGAATTTTCAAAAGTAATAAATTAAAGCAAGGGTTCTTTTTGACATATAACACACCAGTGAAGTAGTTCTAAATCCCATTCAGGATTTTATCGATGGTTCAAGAAACCCTATGAAGCTATGAAATTTAGCAAAAGATCATTCCGGAGAGATTCGTGCCCTCTTCGCTCGTAGTTATTTAATACCGCGTTAACGTACCGTCTGTAAAATCCTGCGCTGTACATATCCCTATTCTCTTATGATCAAAAAGAAAGTTTAAACTTTGAAAGTCCGTAATAAGCAGCCGTACACAATATTACTAAAGTTGATGGGGAAAGCAATTTAATTAAGAGCAGTTGATTAACCATAGAGAACGTTGTTATTGAAATATTAATGCTATTAAACAATCAATAAAAATAAAATGGTACATTTTTGTAAATAATGCTTCCAAGTTTAAACTTTGTTATAGCAAACGATTTGTAATCGTCTAGCATTTTACTACATACTGTAAAATAGTTGACATCTTATTTTCATCAAGAACTACAATAAAAAGAAAAAAAAAAGCAAGCATTAAACAATGTGAAGCCGAATGTGTATGAAGTTAAGAAAGACGTTGAGGAAATCAGACGCATATAAGTTGCAGCATCATGCGCATAAATGGGATAAGTGCCTTTTTGTAAGAATGATATACGAATGCTAGATGTTTACGGTATCTTAACGGTGCTGTGCATATGTATATTACAAGAAACCGAAGAAATAAGGGAGTTTAGACGGTAGCGTCGACGACGAAAAATAACTTTACATACTAGCAAACCTTGCCGTTTCAATTTGAATACTCGAATTTTTAACTTGAACCATACATTCCTTATATGATCAGTTACTATCAGTTTTTGTGGCCTTGTATACATAAAAATATTCTATAGTTTGCAAAGATTTGCGCCTTTTTACCATGTGGCAGTCTATTATTATGTATTAAAATTATCGAAAAAATAAGTATGTAAAGCGTTTAACAGCGAGAATTTCGAGGCGTAATAAAATACGCTTTGTTCTTTGAATGTTTTTTCTGTCCTTTATAATAACAGAGTAACTTTTATTACGGCCTAGAGTATTGTAAAATTAATATTTATTACTTTGAAAATAATGCTAATAAATTGGAGGTCAAAAATTAAATTGAATTAAATTTTTTATTCCACCTGCTTCTCATATTTTTTTTTATAAAAAATTTTTTTATTATAATTTTTCTATAAATGATATAAAATTTAATTATAGTTTACATGCGATTTCTTAAATAATCAACTATTTTTTTAATGTATCTACCTACATATATATTTGTATTTAGTGTAAATTTTACTTTTTAATCTTATCAATTATTTTCAGGGTCTTTTATAATAAATATTTTTATAATTATGAATATTATGATAATAATTTTAAATATACCTACAAAAATGGCGCCAATCGCATCAACCAATGAGCGCTCTTCATATTTTTGTGAGGGAACGTTAAGCCAATGAGCGCGTTTGTTACATTTTGTAGGGCTCAAACTAGATCTTATTGGTCGAAGTATCTCGGGCATTTAAATTTGTGGGGACGGTTGTCGGTTGATCATTTCTGTTTGATTCTGAAAAGACGCCGTTTCTGAGTACCGTTATTTTTCTACATTTGGATTTGGTGACAGTATTGATTAACAACCTTAAAAACTTTTGCTTTTCATTGCACCCTGTTAATAAATGTTTTTATTTATCTGAGTATAATCGAAAATTGGTATATAGTACCATCGACTGCATTTTCTGTTAAAAATGGCTGGAATTTTTCAGATCTTCAGTGAAACCGAAAATAACAATTCGTTGTCGTTGAATAAAGGTACGTCATTGATCAGTACATTAATTAAATTGGAAAAATGCTTTAAAAACCTCATTATTTAGGTAAAGAGAACGTGAAACTGAAATCAAATGGAACTAGTGGATTTACATCAGCTAAAAATTACATTCAGCCGTTCAACAAACCTAAGGGTCTTTCTATTAGATCAAAGTCAGATCTAAATGTTTCTGTTTCTCATAATTCTGGAGCTAGCAAATTGAACTCAAAGAAAACTATGTCAGAAGACATTAAGCAATGTTTTGCAGTTAGACAATCAACATCTCCAACGAAATTAAAAGCATCAAAGGTATTTAATTTTCATTACTTTAATTAGTTTTCTTCTTTATTGGCTTACCAATATTTATCAATAATTTTTATCATAAATTTAACTTTATTTAATAATATTAAATTTATGTAGAGCAATTCACTTGTAAATTTGAGTGAAGAAAAATTATCATCAAAAATATCATCTCCAATAATGCAGAATGTTATAGATGATTTTGTATTCAAAAAACCAACAATACCAAAGAAGCTGAGTTACCCCGACCCAGAATATTTATATCATGATTATGACTCTTCTAAATTCATTGGTGAGCAATTCAATTTATTAATTATAGATTCATTTAAAAAGTATAATTAATAAAACTATTATTTTTAATATTAAACATATTATTTGTCATATAATCTAGCTGAAGAACTAGAGAGTATTTTTAATGCAGATCGATTGTGGTTAAGGTCTGTAACCAAAATGGATGATTCAGTAACATCAATTGAAGATGAAGGATTTATCTCTGGTAAATAAAATTTCTTTCTATATATTGTAGTTCAAGAGTTATTAATTAATTTATGTATTCAATCTAGATCCTGAATCCGACTCTTTTCTGATGCAACCAGAAACATTATCACCATTTTCATCGTTAGGTGATGTTACACTTCCAGAACTTTCAGATAGTGATGATGACTAAAGCTACTACAATTCTACTTTCATTATTTTGCTCATCGATGAGTTGGATGAATGGCTGTGTTACTTATGAAGATTAGATTATAATTTTAATTCATTTGAATTATACAACTGCATGATGCAGAATTGAATTGTAATGTATAATTCAAATAGTTTATTATGTTTAAAGACTGTTCCTGAAGTTAAAAACATCTTTTTTTCAGTGTTTTAAATATTATAAAACACAAAGTGACTGATTAAAGTTTTAATAAACATAATTTTACTTATTAGCAAATATATAAAACCTAGATATAAGTTTAATATTGTCAAAACAGTTTGTTCAAGCATGATATTTTGTATCAATTTTATATATTAAAAATGTATTATTAATTTTGTAGTTAATAAACCAACGTATATTTTTACAGGATGCCAAATTCTACATTGTTGTTTTATGTCTATGACCACATCAAAGTATATTTTAAAGTATATCTAAAAATGTATATACATAACACAGTGTGTTTGCAGAATATAATGATTTCACTTGTATTTTATTGCTGAAATAATTTTTAAGTTTTGCTTAACTTTTATTTTGGAAAAGATCTTCATTTAAAGATTTTGTATCATTTCTAATCGGGTAGCTAACAAAAATTTTACCTTATGTTAACATTAATGCTGTACCTACCTTTAGATGGAAAATATACAAAATTAAAGTAGCTGAAGATTAAAAAAAAGTCGTTTTTAAGTTTTACAATTTGGATATAAGGAAACATAAAAAAAGTGATCAAATTATCGTGTTAGCAATTACTTATACCTATACTTAATGCTTTTAAAAATTTGTTATCAATTTTTTTCGTTGAAATAAAACTAATACCTTAGTATTTCTATAAAGTTTTATATTTTGATCATAATTAATGCATCGGTATCTTTTGTCGAACTTTCGGTCTCAAAAAGATTGCAATTGTAAAATATTTTCTGATCTTATTTACGAAATAAATTCGAAATTAATAGAAAATATTTAAAATTATTAGGTATATATTTTTTTCAAAGTTCATATTTTGTGAATAAATTGAAAGGTCCGCTTAAAATTCGTACCATTTTCCAGCGCCATTTTCCTATATAACCTATAATTTTATTAGTGTTTTACACAGTTCGTCAATATTTTGTTTATCGATAAACTTGCTAAAGTTGTACGAATTGTGTACATACAAGTGATGAAAATTTACCGCAAAACAGTGGTAATCTTTTATGATCGCAAGTAATATTTTTTGTTTATAATCATGTATTTTAAGACGTAGAATAATTCAAATTAATTTTAATGATAATTAACAGAAAACGTTATTGTTAATCTGATAAATAAAAAATAAAATGGCTAGTCAAAGTATCGAAATGAACCAAGAACTTGCAAAGCATTTGTTAGTAGAAGGAGGTACATTAGTACTTCTAGACGTACCTACTGGAACTGATATTGGTATTGATATCAAGTCATGGAATAGTGGTGAAAATTTCAGGGGGATTAAAATGATTCCCCCTGGATTTCACTTTATACACTATAGGTTAGTAGCTTAATAATATTATTATATATGAAAAATAGTGATGATATTGAACAACCTTTTTAATTTAAAAAAATTTTTAAAGTGCTACAGATAAATTTGGAGAAATGGCTCCAAGAGTAGGATTTTTTCATTATTTCAACGGACAAGATTTTCTTGTTAGGCGATGGGATGTAAAACTTGAAGATGTCAGTCCTGACCGTAAGTAATTACAATAATTTCACTGTTAACACTAAATTTAAATAAGTGTCTAACCATATATTAATCAAATTTTTCACATAGATGTTCCTGAAGAAACGGTACATAGATTAAAAGATAATCTGAAAGAACTTGACAGATTTTTAGGGGCATATCCATATGATATGTGGAAACAATGGAAAGATTTAACAAATACAATAGACAAGACTCTAATAGATAGATGTGCACCAGAATGTGGGTATGTTTTAATCACATTTTAATGTTAGGTTTTGTACTTGCTAATAATGTATTGCAGTATTACCTGAATTTTAGTTTTGTTCGTTCTGCGCTAGAATTAGTTAATTATGATGATGCAACGAGACCTAGAGGCAGTGATATAAGCAGAAAAAGGAAGCGAGGAGCTGGTCTATCTCTTGAAGAAAGAGAAAAAGAGTTATTGCCTGATCTAAAACCTGTACCAGGAACCGAACTAAGATTAACTGAATTGCCAGAAAAATTTTATCCTGATGATGCAACACCAGCAGAAATTACAAGGCATTCATTGGACACCAGTTATGCATTGGAGATACTTCTTAATAAATTAAAAGAGTATGAATTAAATTGAAAAAATTATTTCTTTTAACAATATTAAGTTCAAACTACTATCATTTCTATATTTTTTAGTCCAATGGAAATAATAGGTGAATTACAATTATCATTTATATGTTTCTTGGCTGGACAAAGTTTAGAATCATTTGAACATTGGAAAGGGCTTGTTTCATTGATTTGTAAAGGAGATTCTTTAATACCTGCCCGAAGAAATATATATGTTGAATTTCTAAGAGTATTAGAAATACAGTTATCCTATGTTCCTGAAGAAGTTCTTTGTGATATTGTAGCAAGTAACAATTTTGTTTATCATAATTTGCGAAAATTATTTGCCAATATTGAGTCAAACTTAGAAGTTGATGATCGACTGAAATCATTAGCTACTAGGATGAAAGAAAGACTAACAAAAAAATTTTTGTGGGATTTTAAACATTTAGAAGAAGAGGAAGATGATGAAGCTCCTGTAATAGTATCATTAGATTAATGAAAATATCATGCATTTATTTGGTTGCTAAATGAAAAATAAAAAAAAAATCAACAAATAATTTTTCAAACTGAATTTCCATTTACAAAAAAATATTCGATAATTAAAAGAAAAAAAGATTTACTTTAAGTCAGTGAATTACAATTATAAGTTTTAAATAAAAAAAAAATAAAAATAAAAAAAATGTTTCCGCCCGGGATCGAACCGGGGACCTTCCGCGTGTTAGGCGGATGTGATAACCACTACACCACGGAAACGCTTGAGAAGTGAACGTAATATACACCTCTCACCGGGTGGATTCTAACCTTACTAAAGCTGTGCATATATACATATATAGCAAATTATTCTGTGATTAATACCACCAATTATGATAATCTTTAAATGCGTATAAGTTATGTATTTTTATAAACTTTCATTATTATATATTATTTAAATATTATTTATTATAACGTTGTTCTTTATGACAATCATAATATCTATATATGGTAATTTTTAAAACAGATAGATAACTGCTTTCTATTTATTATTTTTTTCATACATCTATATTAACAGTTTTAAAAGGAAATTTTAAATTAAAAATTTGTGTGTTACACTACTGGCATGAAGGAAAAAGTTTGTAGCTAATGATACTTGAAATAAAACAAAAACTTTTTATTTATTAAATTTATTTTAAATTTATAATTTAGAATACAAGTATTTACAGAAAATATTTATAGTAACTATTTTAATAGTTTTGTGAAGAGCACATACAACTTGATAACTAAATAACAGTAAAATTAAATAAATAAGTCATCCAATTAAAGAAATTTTATCTAAGAAATTAAAACTTTTTGGTGGATCTCTTTTCTTCTTTTTTGGTGCTGTAATTAAAAAATACAATTATTATTTCATTTAACATTTGATGCAATTTTCAATAGGATTAGTAACTTACAGGGTGAATTTGATGAAATAGAAATTTCTTCAGTTGTAGGCTTTTTATTTCCATTTGGTTTTGTTGCAATTTTCACCAGACATGTACCAGTCACTGTTTGAGCTTCCTTCAAAATATAGATTCTTCTTATTCATTTTATTTCCTGATTTATATTTTGAATATTTGGAGTAGCATAAAAGGAGCTAATTATTAAATGGCTTTAAAAATCGTGTTCACATTACTAAGCTACATAACTTGATTTGTTTAAATGTATATTAAAGTAAATTGCATCGATTAATGTATTTTACTGTATGAAGTATATATCATCTTTTATGTTTATTTAACAATAAATGAATTTTTTTGCTTAAATATTACTATTCAATTTTTGAATTTTTCGAAACTTTTCTTAAAATTTTAGTGAATGTCATCAATATAAGTAATTTTATTATCTAAATCAAAATTAAAGAATGGGTCCATTCTTGTTTCACGTTTCTGACGCTAAAACAACAAACACAGAAAATAAAATTTACTAATAACGTACTGATAGATATTTGTCAATATTAAAATCCCTATTTATCAATTAGCAGATAAATATTTTAATGAATTCACTTACGGGGCGATGGTGTGGGCGATGTGGAATCGGAGGCTTGGGTCGCTAGATAATGAAATAATTGTTGAATTTTTTTATAATATTATTAGATCTAATATGTCGTGAATATAGTTTAATTTACTGATTGAACTGGAGTTTGATTTTCGGGTCTATGTCGGTTTCGAGCCGCAGCAATCATTGATATGCAGACGATTAAAATTATAAAAATAACAGGGTATTTCATTTTTATATTTCTCTCGATTTTATTACGTTAACGAACAATTGAAAGAATCACAAGGCGCGAAAATACCGCACTGTACTCTTAGGAAGTCTATAAGAAACTGTTGGATTAACTCGCGTTCGATCCATTTTATACCATTTCCATGAACACGTTTGCTGCGTTAATATTAATTGCTCATGATGCAAATTTAATGTAATAGAAGCTCGTTCGGACCTTACTTCCTTGTAATTATCAATGATTATGTACGATAAACTTACTTTATTTTTGTTAATTTGCATAACTTTCACGCCGTATGTAAGCGCATTATTTAATTTTAATATATCCTTAAAGTAAGCGTAATAGATGAATTTGGCAATATTAATAAATAGTATCATGAGTACTCCAAGTCGTTTCCAATTTAATGTTAAATATGATAGCGTATGAATTTTGTGTGGAAAGTTTTCGATTGGCAAAATTATGAAGAAAAGTCTAAATCGAAGAGAAAGTTACTATAAAATCGTGTACACGTATGATTTGCGAAAATTTTAGTACGTTTTTTTACTTATTTTATACATATGTAGTCATTTGTAATTTAATTGGTAAACGTATAAGTAAAATAAGTCAAATTAATTTCTTTTCAATTCATAGTTCATGATAAGAATACCACAAAAAAATTCTTTTCTCAGATGTAAGAAGGTAATATTTTAAATAGTATTTTTAAGTATTAAAAACAAAATGAGTACTACCTATATGAAATTTTTTCATAAATATTACGAATAAATGAAATTTTGATAGAATACATTAGAACGTGTACCTACTTAGTGTTTTTTAATAATTAACTTGTAAATGGAATTGTTACTGGACGTTGATTGAACGAGGGTATATAGAATACATATAAATAGGACAATGGTCGAAAAGAAATAAAATTATCAGATGTTTTATATAAAAGTAAATAGTATATATATATTATTCGTTATGTAATCACACACTTTATTGAATTAAATTATTAGTTACATATAGCTCTCGTGCGCATTTCCCCTTACACATGACAATGTACATCCCTATCCGAAAAGCGGACATATTATATCATTCGTATGTGAAACCGCATTTTCTTTTCTTTTCTTTTTTTTTTTGTCATTTTTTTTAAGTCCCTCGACGCGCGTGCAAAGAAGAACGAAAACAACTACGACCGCGTTAGCTCAAGAAAGCTGGAAGAGTGAGATTGAGAGTGAGAGAGAGAGAGAGAGAGGATAAGATTAGACGAAGGTGGCAGCGGCGGCAGTGGTAGCCACGCCGGCGGCGGCGGCTGCGGCTGCGGTGGCGTTACCGCTGCCGAGGAGGACGATCTCGTTGGTCATCCTGTCCTCGACGCACTTGTCGATGGCGTCGTTGGTCTTCTCGACGATGGTCTTGTCGTCGATGCAGAGCTTCGTCACGTTCATCACGTGCTTCAGCTCCTTCCACTTGGACTCGTTCGTCTTGTCGTCCTTGATCTTGCTCCACTCGGCTATCTCCATGGTCTGCTTGTAGTTGAGGGGATTGGTGAAGAGATTGATGCGACGAAGGCTGGCCGGCAGCTGTTTCACGAAGTCGTTGGGCAGCGAGACCAGCTCGTTGCCGCGCAGGTCGAGGTTTATCAGGGCCGGCAGACTCTTCAGGAACTCGATCTCCAGGCTTTTGATGCGATTGAAGGAGAGATTCAGCTCGAGGAGCTTCGGCGTCTCCTTGAACCATACAGCCTTGACGGTGGTCAGCTCGTTCCTCGGTAGCACCAGGCCTTTCAGCTCCTTCAGTCCTGCGAGTTTAAGAAAAATTTTTAAAAGAAAATCCGAAAACAATATAAAACAGTATAAGAATCACCCAATTGTAATGTTCAAATGAGTTTAATATATCATCAAAAAATTGAATTTATAATTGTACTATATAGGTATATTATACCCTTGAGAGCGTTATCCTCGATCTCGGCGAGCTTGCTGCTCCAGATCTCGATCTTGACGAGCTTCTCGGCGAACTTGGCGAACTGCTCGTTCTTCAGCTTGGGCACGTTGGACATCGACACCCAGATCTGGGTGATGTTGGGCTTGGGCGCCTTCTCGAGGTCCTTCTCGAAGGCCTGGGTCTGCACGCAGACCCAGATCGAGTAGTTGCCCGGCTGCAGCAGGGTCTCGGCGCTCTCCTGCGACTTGGGGGGATTCTTGCGATAGCAGAAGCCATCGGCGTTGGCCACCGCCAGGGCGAGGAGCAGAAGGCCGCATGCGGCTAGCCGCGTCATTGCACCGCCGCTTCCTCGCAGCATCATCGTGGTGGGCACACTGAGCCCGCGCCCCAGCCGCTACGGTGTTTTATACGAGACCGGCTCTGGCTGGCGGGGGGATAAAGCCCCCCTCGATCATCGGCTAACTAACGTTGCCGCACGCGCGCGCGCAAGCAAGCACGGAGGGCTAGGTACCATACATAGGTCCGCGTACGTGTGAGAGTGTAGGCGAGGGGGCGAGCACGTCGACATCACGACGTGTGTGTATGGGGAGCATAGTGGCACTTTATATAGCGGGCAATTTGCGCTCGTTATATATTTTGCGCCGGCTTCAATCGGGCCCCCGGTGATCAAGGAGATGGGCCACGCGCGCCTGCGTGCGTCAATCAGCGCCAGCGGAAAATCGGTTTATTTTGTACGCCTTTGTGCGCGCGCGCGCGCGGTGCGCACATGAGCGGCTGAATTGAATTAGGATGGTGATGCGGTAGAAGATTCCATTCGCGATGATGAATGCGATGAGAGAGAGAGAGAAAGAGAGCGCATGTATAGTCGTCCTCGGGTGATGTGGTGGAAGGTGGCGAGCGAGTGGCGAATCGGATATCTCGACGTGAGGGGCTATTTTGTCATTTAGCGATATGTGGATCACGATGATGTTTTTGGTTATCGGTCAAGGTCGAACTGCACACGCAGCTCCTTATTTGCATTGTGAGATAATAAATATAATTTGACGTTAAACGGCCTCATCATCTTTGATTCAGATGTTTGATGTTTTAAACGACGACGATTTGTGTGCACGGCGCGTGTTTGTCGCGGCGTGCGAAAAGTAGGTGATTGTAAAAATTAACGGATCAATGCAGTTCTTTTGATAGAATAATCTTCCGCACCCTTTCTTAGTAGGATCATATATTCCTCTTGATAAAGCCAATGGAAATCTACCGTAATTGGTTGGTTGATTCTCGTTTTCTATAGCGTGCGGTTACGATCCTTGGGTCATCTACTGAATGACGTTATAAAATATTAAAAAAATCAGAATTAGCATTGATAGGGTGAAGAATGAACTGACAAATCTATACTTTAGAACTGAATTGGAATATTTTTCTCTCAATTAATTTACGTACTTTGAACTTTTTTTACAAAATAGCAAGCTTTTTAAGCTTCTATGAATTTAGCAATAATAACAAATTTAACGTTTCTTCTTAATAATTGTTATCTTTACGTTTAATCAATTCAACAAAAGGCATTATTATTGTGATACTTGGAACGACATCTGACCGAGGGTAGTATAATGAATGACAACTGACAACATAATTTAAAAATAATTTAAACGCAACTTTATTCATTGTTTCATTTTCATTTTTGTGTTTTTTTGTTTGTCACATAGCTCGCCTACAGTACATTGTATACGTCAAAGCACATCTCGGTAATTGTTATCTTACAACAGTGTACAATTATACATGTATAAATCGGATTTGTCGTGCTCGGGGACCGCCTCAGCTCACTTCGTCGTCTTGATGGGCTCGACGGGCTTCTCGCCCTCCAGCAGTTTCGGATGTTCCGCCGCCTTGTCCAGCTTGGCCAGCACGCAGGTGGCCAGCTCCTTCTGGTCGTCCTTCTTGGCGATGGTGGCCTGGCACTCCTTGACGAGCTTGTAGGTGTCGCGGATGCCGTCCACCGAGGCGTACGAGTTCTTCACGAGGCCGGGATTGGCGTTCGAGTACTCGATGATCTTCACGCCCTGCGACCACTCGTAGGGGTTCCACTGGAGGCCGACCTTCTTCAGTTTCGGCCACTTGGCCTTCATCGCGTCTACGTCGAAGCGCGTCAGCTGGTTCTCCGAGATCTCGAACTCCTGGATCAGGGGAACGAGGTCGAAGAGGCCAGCGTCGAACTCGCGGATCACGTTGCCGCTCAGGTCCAGACTCTCTGCTCGGACGATCGAATCATCATTTAATTATATATATATACGTATAGATATATCGCTTCTCGCCATACACAGAAATTTAATGCGGATAAAAAAGAAGAAAAGAAAGAAAACAGAGGGGAATTACCCAATTTCTTAAGATCCGTGAACCATCCCTTCTTCACGGCGGTCAGCCGATTCCTGCGCAAAATCAGGGCTTTGAGCTCGGTCAGTCCCTTGAAGGCCTCCTCGTCTATGTCCTCGACGCCGCAGTGCACGACGCTGATGCCGAGGGCCTTGGTGGCGAGCTTCTGGAAGGCGTCCTTCTCGATCTTGGGCACGCGACTGTCGCGGAAGGCGACGTTCACGAGCTTGCTGGTGTTGCTCGGCAGCCTGCCAAGGTCCTGCTTGAAGTCTTTGCTGCGCAGGCAGGTGTAAGCGTCGTGGGAGCCCGGCGTCGAGACGCCACGCTCGAGGAAGCAACCGGCCTGAGCGCTCACTACGAGCGTCGCCGCGAGCAGCAGCGCTGAAGGTGTGCGTAAATTAATGTGGAGTGCCTGTTTTTTTTTTAATTT
>JAPYZP010000247.1:0-30689 GCA_030522985.1 Torymus sinensis | reverse complement strand
AACACAGCCATTCCACTCATCATAAATCCTCTCTCCACTCCGACATACAAACTGAATTCGCGCCCGGAAAAAAAGGAAGCCATCCGCCGGCCTGTAAAGATCCGATGCATTTGATTACAAGGTCAGTCCCACTGGTTGGCACGTGGGCGCTGCCGTGCCGGCGTTCAGCGGTTAATTAGAAGGCCGTTAATCCTTGCGCGCGCGCGTACCTCGTAAGCGCTTGCGCACGCGTTACACTTTCGGTCACAGTCTAAATGCGCGGGCGAGAGACCGCGTTATATATTTAAATTTCGCCGCCGTACGCGCGCGCGCCGTTCAACGGTAATTCTTTTTCGTTCCTCTTGCTCGCGTCTTTCGGCGCGAGAGGCTCACGTCTGTAGATAGGTGGCTACACACAGAGACGCGTAGAGAGTCGGGATATCGTTAAATTAGCGGGGCAATTAATTTGTTCCGCGGCGATCCTTTCACTTCCGACGCGATGCGCTTTTCCCCGCGTCGCCGCCGCCGCGGTACATTTATTCTTCGCAGAGGATGCAGCTCGGTTGTTGGTATACTGGCCTTTAACGGTGTTTATAGAGAATGATTAGATCATTCGGGAGATCGTTGGGATGATGCGGGAGATGAGTTATTGAATTCAGTGAGGATTTATGAGATTTTCTTCGTATTATTAGACGAGAGGAGGGCGGGGTGGAAATTTGAACAGGAAAAACTGGTTCGACTGTTACGAATTGTTACTTAATAAGGTTTTATTGTATATGGAATTAATTAATACTACAATGATGCAATTCATAGAAGTATTTTCATTTTAATGTCTTACTTTAAATGAAATATAATTTGCAAAATTTGCAGATGGAACATACGTGAAATCTAAATTTGACAAAAAGTAAACTTATTTAAGAGTGACAATAAACAGCCTCTTTTATAGCCTATTTTATCGCCAAGTCTTACTCTGCAATCATACGTAAAGATACTTCAATTACATGGTTATGCCACGTAAATACACATTTTGATTTTGTACAATTACATAGCAATAAGCACGTTAAACTTCGAAATTTCTTAGAAAAACATTTAACTACATCTCATAATCTAGTACAGTAATGAAAATGTTTTTAACGCTTATCAGTCACTAATAATATGTATATAAATATCCGTAATGTTCAAAAAGTATCTTCTAAACACACGAAGAATAGAACTGTTGAACAATGTTCCTTCTACAACACGAAAATATTTTTTTTTTCTCAGCCGAAGACAGCCTGAAGAGGCACTCGTTCGTCTCTCATTCAACACTGCAGTCTCTTATAAAGAGAAGAGCCGCTCGACAGAAACTTCACGACTACTGAACAAGAATTACACACTCATGCGCTACAAACACGCGCGCACATTCTTTCGCGTCGCAAAGGAAAAATTCTCGGATATGCATCGTCCATATCCATAACCACAGTAGCACATCCTTCGGAAGAAGCTGATCGGGTGAAAAGCAAATCGATCACGACGATTCAACCTCTTCCTACACACGATATACAGGCTTTCCAATACGCGTGTAATTCTTGGCACGCGCATCCGGCCCCCCGTCGCCATAACTCACACACACACGCGCGCGCGCTCCTATCGGATACATTATATACAATGGCAGATGTATATAAATCCAGCTATACCTATCTATAGATACTTTTCTTCGCACCTTCTCGATATTCGCCCGCCTCGGGGAAACCCGATCGTATCGATGTCGCGTTATATTACGTTACGATTATTTTCGCGCGTGGCGCGCACATGCCCCCGGCGTTATGTGTGCCGATCGTGTATATATGTGTGTGCCACATGCCAACTTTGCGAAACGCCGCGTATACGTCCAGCCCGCGTGCACGAGATTCTGCAATTAAAGCGCACGCGCGCGTGCAGCGTTTATGTACACCATCGATGCGAGCGCCGAGTGCAAACATGACCGGCGCACGTGAGTTTGATGGCACAGAGATGATGATGATGATGATGATGGGGTTTTCACGTGGAGGATGTGCAGATCTTTAGTGATAGTGGTAAGTGTGGCAGAGGATGATAGTATCAAGATTGTTTGAATTATGTGTATACAAATGGTCATGGTTAACAGAGGATCGTCAATTGTAAATTCTATAGTTAGAATTGGAATAATTTTTATAAGAAACGAAAAACTTACTCTCTAACTGTAAAATAGTGAGAAAATCACTATTCTGGAGTTATAATTAGGTCAGTTCCAAAATAGTGAATATGCACTCCGAAATAGTGAGCATCCACTATTTCAGTAGCGTATATTAACTTTTTTAATTAGTAAAATTTCCCTGTTTAAAAAAATTAATATACACTGCTTAAATAGTGGATGCTCACTATTTCGGAGTGTACATTCACTATTTTGGAAGTGATCTACTTATCACTCCAGAATAGTAATTTTTTAACTATTTTACATTTAGAGAATAGTGTTATTTTTATCTTCTAATAAGCTGAAACATATTTATTTTTAAGAGATAGGGTTAACATTTCCGTTTTGTTGTTTATAGAATTATTTATCCAAAATCCAAAACACGCGTGTTATTAATACATTTAAGTTGTTCTTAGTATAGCTTTTAGCGGCTTTAAAACCATGTTTGACACCCTATTTATTTGAGTAATCTTTTACGAACGTCACCTAAGGTGTAGACACATAACGTTACATCGCTGTTTGATCAAGCCAAACAAAATCCCATTTATCTTAGCGGGTTACTTCCTACGGATATATTTGCCACATAAATTTGTCTGGAAAGGCAATTTTTAAATTCATTCTTCGCGCCGCGAGGCACGTTTTCTGCGCCCAACTTATTTTCTGAAAAGAAAACAGTCGTTTATTCAAAGTAGTTTCTAGCGAAGACGGGGGAAAATATATTGTCGCTTTGGAGAGCGGCACGTGTTCTCACATGAGGATATTTTAAAAAATACTCGCCGAAAGTACTAAGCTCGAATAGAAGTAAACACACAGCGAGGAATAATTTCTATTTTTGAAAAGTTAACCACAATAACCGAGTTTCTAATTTTTTTTTATTTTATATAATCAACTTATGGTAAAATTGATTGTTTTAATGTGATATTTTAAAAGTTCCGTTAAAGGCAAGATCGGTTACTGATATTACTTTAAATTGACGTAATAGAGTTTAATTCAGCCTTTCCTGTTTTCGAGTGTATATTATCATCCTGTCCGTGATTCAGAAACATTTTTTTAAAAGTTAATTGTTCAGTAGAAAAAAGTATGTCAGAGTGAAAAAAAAATACTGTTGCGTGTTCAGCCGTGGGAACAATTGACTCCGTGAGAACAAAGATTAATTACCAATGCGACATTCCGCCTCCCCGCAGACTGTCATCTTCATTACATTTCTTTGAAACCAAAATTTCAAATATTTAATCTCGCTAGTTCACGCAGTCACACCGTCAAACACAACCAATCAAAATCATCTTTCCTTATAAAATCTCAACAACCAACAAACGAAAAGGCATGGCATTTGATCCTTCTCAATAAAACGGACTAATCGATCACTTAACGACAAGGCAAAAGCCATCCCGTAAAACTGACCGCAAAAAAAAACCATCTCGTTCCACTAAATCTCAATCACTTTCAATTAACGGCACCGCGCGCGCGTAACAGCAAACCCGGTGCGCTGAAATCAAAAGCCCTCCGCGAGAAGTTTACGGCTTCTAAACCGCGCTCATTAAAATGAGCAACGACTCGTAATCGGACGCGCGATATTCTTGCACATCTCGGGGGATTAGCGCGCGCGGCTGGTCGGTCGTTAAACGTAGTTCTGAAAAAAAAAAAATCGAGACTATCGCGATATATATGTATATATATATTTCGCGCCCATTAATTTCGCCGCCGAGAGTCGGTTCTAATTACGCATCGCGCGAGTGGTATAAACTCCGGGGTAACGGCACGCCGCCGCCGCCGTGGTGTGTAACTCCATTAGTCGGCCCTAATTATCGATGCGTAATTAGCTTTGACGGCCGCGCGCGTTTGATTTTGTTTTGCGAGAAGCGTGCGAGGTTTACACACGTGCAAGGTCGACCCTGAAGCTCGAGTTTGTTTTCGAGAGAGGAGTTTACTTTCTTTTGCATTTGCAAGGGCAAACGAACTATTAAGGATCCCCCCTTTTTTATCAGATTGTATAAAATAATTATCTTCGTGGAAGTTAACTAATAGGTATTTGAGTAGGTGCCAAATGAATGGAATGCAAGCCAAGCTTTGTCCTAGTTTCCAGGTCAATAAGAATTGTTTTGACTTAAGGATGTATTGATTTTAGATTTAGATGGAAATTGTGCCACAGGTGGATTACACAGATTTACATACGTGTGTAACGTAAAAGCATTACCGACGAAGTAATTTGAACATCTATATATAGTACAGACACTGAGAATACGGTTTGTAGATTAATTCTCACTTTTTTTATTTACTGACTAAATTCTTTTAGAACACTTTCAAAATAACAAAGAGTATAATTATTTAGAAAATAACCAAATTTCTAATGGAAACGAAAAACAGAGAACGACAGATGATTAGTTTACTAAAGAACGTAAAACTCCCGTCGTTCCAAGAAGTATCCTTCACATCCCGACTCAATCAAACTAAAACTTCTCCGTGCAAATAACTTCCATAAAACTCTCGACACTGAAAAAAAAGCAACAACAACAACCCGCAACGCGCAAAGCCACTACTGCAATCTTTCGAAAGCACACATATAATACGATCCATACAGCACCCGCACGAGGATGACAAATACGCGCGCAATCCGCAGACAAACGCGCGTATCCCGTGCGGGAAACCTGTTACGCGCGCCGAATCGATGGGACTGGACATCTTGGAAGAGCAGCTGTATGGTAACGGGACACCGCGTCGCTATAAGGTGCACGTATATATGGGGAAACTCGTTTGTCGCGAAACAGCCTCGATTAATTATACGGGGCGGCGCGATTGAACGGACTCGAGATTCCTGGGATTTTTTTTTTCAATATAGGGATGTGTTCAACTGCTTTCACTGGTTTCGCGACGAGTGATACTGATGTTGCGAAGGGAGAGCAACAGAGGGGAACACGTTTATTCGTCTTTGGCGGGATTTTTTGGGATTCCGCAGGATTCTTATTAAGACGGGAAAGTTTTGAGGGGGCTTTTACACTTTCACGAGGTGATATGGTATGACGAGTTGTTTTTTTTTCGTGATTCTCGATATATTAAATTTCAAGTGACTTATAGCGTACCGAGCGGGTAAATATTTTATGAGATTAGAAAGTTTGCGTAACGATGGGATATTACGAATTGAAAATTGCCGTGACTAGTAATTTATATATAGAAATAGAAAATGAATTAGACACAATTAATGTACGAAAATCTCTAATACCAGGTTATTAAAACAAAACCGTAGTGACTATAGAGCTGGTGTCGTAAAAGACACATGAAATGTATACCATCACATAAATTATTTTATTTAATGTCCGCAGAATATAACTAGAGCTTTAATTGCATTCACTTTCAATTATTCGTACCCTTTTTTTCTGTGTATAAGTATTTTCAAAAATTAATAATTTAATTTCACGAAACCGAAATTACCGTTTGTTTTCACGCACGGTTTGGAGTGCTCGTTTAATTTTAAAAGCAAATAAGAATCTCAGAGTCATTACTTAATCAAACATTGGGAAAGTATAATATTGCTACGATAATATTTAATCAAATTAAAAGACAATACGTTTGTGCACTTATCATTATCGCGATAAGTTTCTCTAAAGAACTGTGAGAAAATACATTTTAAACACATAAGAGTATCATATTAATCAATCAATTAACAAGCATCGCGATAATAGGAAAACGTGTACCCAAAATCAGACACGATAAAGATATAATCGCTTGTTACAAAACTTTTTTTACTCAATCAAGATTAGTCTCAAGAACATAATTAAACAAATACTCAACGGCTTTCTACGTCATTACCCTCACCGATCTACAAAATTTCAGATCTAAAAATACTCGTCCAGTAATATAAAAAAAAATCAATTACAGCCGCGAGTATAACGAGGTCTTTTGAAACCCTAACAAATGAAACCGTCACGCGTGCCTATTGTCACTCGCAAAGAAAGTCATTACGTGATATCCAACGGAGAATCTTTCAAGTCTATATATACCGCCCACGCGCTCGTCGTGTAATCCCTGCTCTCAGTGGCAGCTTTGCAGATCGCCGCGGGCGCCAGACGCGAGACGATCAGCTGATCGATCTCGAGGCGAAAGCGCCGATGATGATTTGCGACAAATGACTCGGGTGGTAACGAGATGCGCCGCCGCCGGGGGGCTCGGCTGCTCTGTGTATATATTGTATATGCGTGTGAGAGCGGCTGCGCTGTGAGCATATAATAAAGCAGGTGGAGAACCAGTCGGTAGCCTATTGAAAAAGCAGGTTTCGAGCGATTGAGGTATAGATTTTAATTAAGCTTTCGTCGATGCATTTTCAATGAGTGAGCAATTTGATATCATACTGATGTTGATAACTTTGACATAATAGCCATTTTTTTTAACTTTTGTCGTGATTGATAATTACTATCTAATTACTTTATCTAATTTTTTATTTATTAAATATTACTGTGACGTATAATCTCGAGTTCAAGCTGAAAATTGCCCCACTTCAAGCTCACTCCTAATAAAATCACCTTCCAAATTGGATTATAACACGACAGGCGCATGAATCGATTAGCGAACGCTCAAAGGCAGCGCTCCGTGCGGTTTTAGTTTTGTTTTTGCGTTGTGAAGCATATCTCGCGATTAATACGAGCGAGCGGAGAGTTACGACGAAGCTCTGCTTCCGACAGCTTTGAAAAGGATTGTGACAACAAAAGGTGTTAATCGGATATATTGCACGCCTATGGATTGGGCGATTATTGCGCGCCGCTTTGTGGGGCTTTCTTTTCTTATTGTTGCGTGTAATTCAGTGGTTTATAGATTACGAAATGGCAATTAAGCGCGCCGGCAAAATATGCTTTCATATAATATTTTGCTCAGTGGGATCGGTGTTTTCGTGTTGGTCTCTGCAGATTTGATTAAATTAAAATTTTATTTGTTAATTTAAATGTCGGTTTAGTATTATTTGAAGGGGTTTACATAGTATTACGGCAATTCTTTAGATATTATAACATAAATATTTATGTTGAACGAAAATATTGTTTATTTTGATAAAAGCAATCTTTTATCGATTATCAGCTACGTTAAAATTTAATTATTAAATCGGAAACTGATTGTCGGATATCCAATAAAGATACAGGTCACAACTGACAAATTTTGATAAAATGGTATGAAACTTCTTCAAGAGGAAAATGCGCAATGAACTGAGTAAGATTTTTTAGATGTGATATTTTAAAGCACGTTAGTCATCAAACGTTATTCTATTTATAAGACTTCTGCAGCCGCGCGGAGAAAAGTGATAAAATGTATAAAATATTAGTTTATATTCAAGCGGAAAATATCGGATTTCGTTTCATAAATAAAGCATTCAATATTTCTCGTTACTTATACGAAACAGCATAGAGAACCTGTTTGTTTTCATTTCTAATAATTTAACATAAAATTGCGTTTTAACGATACCAAATATGAACTCTTAATAAGAATTTTGCAATCTCATTTTTTTAAATAATGTTTATTAAAATGAAAATTATGATGTTGATAATAATTTAAATTCAAATTCATTATTTCTTAAAACTTTTCTCAAACGCATGTGCAGTTTTTATAATGAACGTCGTTCGTAAAATAAATAACACCGGATGACATATAATGCGTGACCTTGAAACTGGAGCGTAACATAGAACTTTCACTCCAAGTACAAAAAGTATGTAGACCACGCATAAATTACAGGAATTTCCCGAAGAAACCATTGATAGCCGTAATAGATAATTGCATAAGAAATTTTATAACGTTATTGTAATATTATAACAGTATTCCTTGTAAGTTATCTTTGTAAACTCAAACTATAAAGCAATACAAAGCAATCACAGTGATACCGAAAACATACATCTATTTAAATATCTTTAAGAAAATATTTTTACGGTCAAAAGGCACACCAATTAAAAAAAAAATTACTATAGGCTTAATGTCAACTATGCGTTTTCAGTGTGTCTACATACTCATATAATGCAGCTGTCACCGAGAATACTAATAACAATTGGCCCCATTACCGTAAAATCAATAAACTTCACAATTAAAGCGAACTTTTATAAAGTTCCCTCCACCTCGTTTACAACTACAAACTTTTTTCACAGTTACGTACGTTACAGTACACGGACAGAATTCAATACTCGCCAAAGCTACACCTTTTTCCAACCGTCGCCAATATATAGAAAAAAAAGAGGCGACACAGATCCTTCCTCGATTCACAATTTGCACGATTCGACGAGCAGACGAGATCGAGTGACACTTCCGCGTGTATACGCGCGTGAGACACTGGCAGCCTTGAAAAGTAACGAAGGGGGTTGATATCGACATTTCAATCACACGCAACGCCGAGCATGAGACCGAAAAAAGCCTGCTGACAGCTTGTAAACAAATGACAGCGCGTCACATGCTCTCGCACTCTTTTCTCCAAAGAAAATACGTGTACAAGTAAACAATGACAGAAGAATAAAACAACTGAGGCAGCTACATAGCAAGCCCTCGACACGCAAGGGAAGGGCTAGGCGGAAAAATTGAGGTTAGTTTTCGCACGGTGGTTGGCCCCAGCGATTATATACAACGAGCCGAGATGACTCATATATTGCTCGAGATTCGTCGCTCGTCGCGGCCGTCAGCGGCAATTCCGCGGTTATTTCCTCGCCTACTGGTCATTTTAGCGGAATTTAAAGCCAGCCGCGGTGGCGAGACGATCCATTTTATCTCGAAAATTATCATCAGATGTTCGAGACAAACCAAAACAATCGACGTGCGCAGCAGCCCCAATACATACATATATATTATATGCTACTACGTTCTCGCACCCCCTACAAAGAGCATAAACAAAGTAGCATAAAACAACAACGGGCGATCCAATTATCGGCCGAAGGACCAGTCGCACAGGTACATAATGTCTCTCTCGATACCTATACGCGACACCGACACAGCGTGTAGCAGACAGAAAGCGCGCGCAGGGGTGGAGTTAAAAACACAGGGGACCTGAGAGTGAGAGGAGAGGCATGTGAGCAAGTATACCTACTTATACTCCTACCTACTCTCCGCCGCTGTTTTTTTCGCGGGACGCCGGCAACGTGCGCGATAATACGCGGGGCCGGCGATAATTATGCAATTGCCGCACTGCCGCGCTAACCAGGGTGCGTGTGTGTACGTTATACGTACGTGTGAGAGAAAAGAGTGACTTACGGCTGAACGATGGGCGAAGAACGGCCTCGTCGTCGTAGTCGTCGTCGTCGTCGTCGAGTCGAGTCAGCGCACTAAACACAGGCGCCCCGCCGTCGCGCGCGCGCACACGGGCACAAACACTCTCTCACACACACGCGCGCACGCACCACTGGCTGCTTGCTGGCGGATGGAGTATATGTTGTGCTGCTGATGTGCAGAGCAGCTAGAATAGTGCGGCTTGAAGCCGTGCGTGGCGGTAGCTACGGGGCGACGCCATGTTTGATTCGGATCGATGGACGCGCCTGCGTCGTTTGAGGCACGGTGAAGCGCGGGGTTTCGAAATGTCAAATAAAGTGGGTGTGATAATGGAAATGGAGTATATTTTGACTATTTGTGTTCGTTTTGGTTTATATAATGAAAATATGCAGTTAATTTTTCAAAATTAGAGCAGATTCAATAAGGAAAACGTATAATGAATAATTTAACGCTAATAAGATAACTTACATCACTTATATCTTATACTTAGCTATAACAACACATTGTTAGTTATTGAAATGTATGATATTGTTTTTATATTTTTGTACAAATGTTCATTATTTCTTTTTGTGGGTTGATTAATTATTCTGAATTGCGTCCTTTTTACAACGAACCGCAAGATAATACGTCTATTATATAAGTTAAATGAAATTATTTAGACGAAAAACTTTCTTATTGCAATCTAGTGAGCAATAATGCTACTATAAGGATTTTTCATGGATTGAGATCAATTGAGGATAATAAACTTAAGAAATTTACTTAGAATTCGCTGGTTTCTTGTTAAACTTTTTTTATTTTTTATGTATAGAATTAGATAGTAATTTTTATATATTTTTACATTTATATAATGTGTTTGAATGAAAATTCATAGATTCCTCATCTTCTCAGTTCATTTAATGTACACAAATTGAAAGACAAACTATGTAACAAATTATCAAAGTAAATAGCACATTGCACCATCCACTATACAGTCAAAAAATGCCAAGTACGTCGTAATAATAATACTTATAAATAGAAAATGGGTACTTAACGGTGAAGTTTGTTTGGACTGGCACCTCCGTTCGTTATCGAAGACAAATATATATATATCCTGAGAGGAATTAAAATAAATAATACAAACGACATGAAAATTACAAATGAATACAACATAAAAAAGACCAAAACTGACACGACCATTCGCACGAAATAGATACATCACCGTTTAAATAGAATATAATAATTTAAAAATGCTAACAAACACGCACATTTTAATTTTTTTTAATAATATAAGGTAATGCGACCTTTCCAGTCTCTTAAACACACATATTTTTTTTTTTTTTTTTTACATTCATAACGCATACTCTCCCTGTATCATCGACAAAGGCAATGCTATTCATTTAACTTCCTCACAATTGATTATCCTAAATGACATTGCGAAAAAGGCCTTTCCATCACGTGGGCCTTTGAACTTCACATTTGCAGGTATTCATGTTTGCTGATTATCGCACAAGTTCACATACTCATTGGAAAAAGAAATATCGTTCTTTGGACGTTTATCGCCCTAATATCAGCACTTTTTTGTTCCTACTAATATCTAACATTATTATTATTAAACGACTTATTTAACGCTTATCACACAAATTTTCTGTTTTAACGAGTCATGTACTCTATTTCTTCGCGTCATTCAATTCCAGTCATTTTTTCAGTCGCTGCCATCGAAATACTTCTTAGCAAGTATTCTTAGAAGAGAAAATACAAATAGGAAGTTCTCACTCGATCATAAGATTAATAAATAGTATTTTTCAGGTTCATCACTTCTTTGCTCTGGAAAACTGGATTCAGAGTCTTATAAATTAAACATAGAAATTCTTGTTTATCTTAGAAGGTCTGTGCATTACGACAGATGCCACAACCAAGAGCAAATTCTTCTCCAGTCGGCGGATGCTTAACATGAAGTGGACATTCATCTCCTTCCAATTGCTTTGCTTTGGGTCCTAAACACCAGATAAATTATATTATAAATTATCAAAAGTAATTTTTCGCTACATCTTTTTCTAAAAGAAAAATAAACAAAAGTAAATTTACCTGCAGGGCACGAAGGTAATTCATTTTTAGGTATATTGGTAACTCTCTGAAAATCGTCGTGGCAAGGCTTGCAAAAGTGCGTAGTACCGAAGCAGAAAAATACAGCCACAGAACAACAATAACGACATTTATACTCCAAGAAATCGGTGCCGTGTTTCGGGCAGATTTGAGCGCGGGCAACGTCGCTGCAGCCGCCGCAGACGAGCTCCGCGGGGTCGAAAGCCTCACCACCTTGTTGAACATCGCAACGAGCTTCTCCACCGTAGTAGGCCTTTTGACACTTGTAGCAGACGTAATAGGCGTAACGATCCATCGCGTAAGCAGCTGGGTCCTGGTAATATCGGCTGCCTGGAGTTGATACCGCTTCGGCTCTATTAGAATAAATTAGTTTTAAAATACTAGCATTTTATAACATGTATGATAAAAATATCGTTAATATGTTAAAAAAAATACATGAAACTTACTTGTGTAGGCCTTCATATTCAAGTCTCATTAACGCTTTCCTCTTCACATCCTCATAAAGAGCCTTGACGCTTGACAATTGGTCAACCAAATTCGGATTCTCCATGGCTACCTTACAAATAGGACAGAGTGAAAAACTAAATGTGATCCTCGGACCGACCCATCTTTTTATCAACACAGTTCTGCAGCAATGAAGATGAAAAACGTGGCCACACTGTAACTGAATCGCAGGAGCGCATGATAGAGCCTCGGTGAAGCAAATCATGCACATATCGTCCGCGTCCTGTTTGAGATTGCATGTGGCATTGCACCTGTGCAGGCAAGGTAAGCAGGGACGTTCGTCGCGAACACCCCCGCATATGTGACCGCACGAGTGAACTTTGCTGCAGGCGTTCTTGGCATGTTCTTGACAGTCGTGGTCCGAGCAAACGTTGCCAATTGCCAAGAGACCAGTGTTACCTAGAGGAATAAATATTAAAATTATAGAATTTTATCCGTTGATCTGAATTTTTTAATTTACAAACAATTCGTAATCTATCATACCCGTTGTTCCGCAAAATCGACATACGCCCGATGTAGCGCCGACAGGCTTTTGAGGTGGTCCATCGCGAAATTCAACTAATCCCTTGAGTGTTTGACTGTATGCTACAATGAAAATCCAAAACAATCTCATTCGTCCGCATCCTTCGTGAAGATCCACGCGAATCGCTTCTTCCTCTTCTTTACAGACTTGACGCACATGCATTCGGGTTCTGCGATGAAGATGTAATACTCTATCGCAATCGGCACATAAATTTGCACAAACGTTACATTGAATTATAGCTGTAGTTTGGCCGTCGTCGTGATTACCGCACGTAGGCTGTAAAATGATTTTTAACATACAATGAGCTATTTCGAAGATATATTCTAATTAAATCAATATTTAAATCGACATTGCTTACTCTAGGAGGTGGTGGTTGTCCATCAGCACTAGTCCATTGACCGGAAGACAACCTTTCAACGTGATCAGAATCTAAAACACAAAGGGAAGACAATGCTAACCAGAAGGTGGGCGATCGAAGACATTTTGTTGGCTCTCTATTTTTTTCATTTAATCTAGTGAGATTTAGAATATTTTCTGCAATGGCAGCTTTTGTCACAGCAGCCCAGGTATCCGACAGTTTTCCCTGTAAAATTATAACAACAATTAGAAAAAGACACTAAAAGTATAAACGTTTTATACAAAGTATGAGAAAAAATAAGCTTACAGAAGCCATATCTTTCAAAAGCTGTATGATTTCTTCAGCTAGTTTTCTTGCAATACAGCCTCTCAACCACCATCGAACACCAACATAACTCTTTGAATGAATGCTTGTAGCTAACGATATCGACTGTGAAGCTTTTCCATTACTTTCTTTATCTTTCACTTTTACTTGAACGTTCAAAGCTTTTGCTATGCAACTTAGAAAAACATCCAATATACCCAAATTATGTTCATCAAATTCCGTCGACTGTGAAAATCCATTGCTTGCTACAGAAATAATACTAAAGTCCGAAGGTGGCAACCGTTCGGCACCTACGACATTCGCTAAGGCTTCTGGTTTGATTTCAGGCAAAATTCTCCTCAATAAAGATATAACTTGCCTCTGGACCCTTGCTGAGCCTGTATGAAGCAAACTCAAAAGATCTTTCAAGAGTCCAAATTGGTGAGATAGATAATTTCTTCCAACAGAACTTCCACTTAAGGCTAACACCATAGATAACATTTCAAAACAATAAGTATCAGCAGCTTTTGGCACATCGCTGTTGTCACTCAAGAAACTATTGACAGGGGTTGGTGAACATAAAAGAGCTTCCCATTCATCTCTGAGACGACTGGTTTCTTTTCGAATAGCCTATAATAATGAAATTTATGTTAATGATATAACAAATTAGTTATATTTTAAAATCTAAGTAGATAAATTTCTTTACTGACCTGTACAATATGTGCGCAAACTTGTTTTTGAAGGTGTGTCAATTTACTTCTGCTAAATAAGATTCCAACCATATGCTCACGCAGTTCATTGCTTTCTTCCAATTCCTCGTTATTTGGTTCAACAACAATTGATGAAATTGGTCTTTGATTTTCATTTTCACCTTGAATTAACTTTCCGAAAACCTAACAAATTTATAATCATTTGAATCAATATTAATTTATTGATAGTATCAAATTAATTTTTTCTCCAAAATTTATTTATAAAAAATTTACCTGAGAAGTAATTGAACGGAAGACTTTTAATGTTTCTGATTCACAATTCTTTTGATGAATAGACGATGCGGAATGTTGTTTTCCAACTTTCAATGATTCTCCTTCAATTTCTCCTAGTATTCGAACTTGCCTTACTCTCAAAGAGTTATCTGGTCCTTTTAATTCTAGTTTAACAATAGTGTGCTTTGCATTTACAATTGGACAATTAACCCATCCAGTAGATCTGCTTTCTATTTCAACGGATCTTAATTTAACCATTTCATCAACATCGATGCCCGATAGGAATGTAACACTGGATACTTTATGCTATAATATAAAAATACGTATTTAATTTGATATTTCAAAAGCTTAACTCTCTAAAAAAAACTTTATAATAGAGGAAAATAAATCTTACAGTTAAATCTCGGCAGTTATCAATATGAATATAAATCATCTTAGGAGAAGAATGCGCGCCACAAATAATCGTAATAGTTTTTGCTTTGTCTCGATCTTCGTCGCCTGATTCCCAGAAAGTTTCAGTTGAATTGTCAGTCAGACTATTTATCATTGCTTGCCTACTTGATGTTTTAATATCGACCGCTGCTGTCAAATCTTTAAACGACTCCACGGAACTTAAAATCTGACTTGACAGGTTTGATTGGTGACTTTTGTGCATGCTCACATTTGGATCTTCCTCCTCTTCGGATCGAGATAGAATTTTGCTAATATTACTAAAAACGTGACTACGATGAAGAAACATATGATCGGCAGGACTAAATTGGATAGCCCAGCATCTAACAGCAGCTTGTTGCAACGGTGAACCTAATTTTTATAAATTAAAATAGTTAAAATGTAATCAAAATGAATTTTGATGAACTTTATACTTTAAGAGAATTAATTAAGTTCATGATTTCACTACGTACCAGGTGGAAGCAATAGCATTAAATCTGAGATCGTTTGTAATAAAGTATGAAAGGCGGTGGGTAAAGGGTTAGCTGCTTCACCAGCAATAACTAAATCGCTCAAAGGATGCTCGCACATTCCAACCATATCCTGAAAATATAACCAAATCCATAATAAATTTGAAAAACTAATTAACATTTTACTTAGTAAAACGTAAGAATTTAAAATGATATAATTTTATTCTATCAATTAAATAACATCGTGTTACTAACGTGATCTTTTCTCCTTTCTTGACATCTTTTTCTATTGTCATCGTCGTTAACATCCATCGAGTCAGGAACAATAGGCGTGAGCGAAGAGACGAACCACCACATCAAATCATGAAGGCCAATCGGCTGCGTGACGCTCCTTAGCAACCAGTTAAACGCCTGCATAGCGTATACCCGACATGCAGCGCGCCTTAAAGCCTGCTTCATTGCATACTGCAGATGCTGGAGATTGTGTTGCTGTAAGACAAACAGCATTACGGGCCTCATTAGTAACTCGATGCGATCGTTATTAGCGATTTCCGCTTGATTAGCCGAAACTATCGCCGATTGGTCCATGGATGGCACAAGTTTCTGAAGAGCAGCGGATGGATAACAAAGCAATGATGAGCCAGCATCTGCAAATTAGATTGTAATATTAGCGAATTAGTTTTTGGTGTCATGAAAATAATTTCAAAAACATTTTGAACCCATTGAAAATAAAATTATTAGATAAGTCATAGTTAAAATTATTCATTATTAAGAACATTTAATATTAATTACCATTGGTTAATTCACTACTGCTATTATTTCTTTTTCGCATCATAACCACTCGTCCATCACTGCTGTTCTTAGCCCAAGGTGCTCCAGTTGACATAGAAACCGACCGATGAAACATTCCTCGATTTTTTCCGCTATCACTGTCGCTATCACTCATTGGACATTCGGATAAAGGCTGGAAAAATAAAATAATTAATATTTTGTTGGCATAAAATATCTAAGCAAAAATTATGCAAAAAAAACTTTTAAAATGTTGTCACTGCTATAAGATTTGGTCAAGTGTGTTTTTAAGCGAATAAAAATCAACATCTGTAATTTTTATTTGCAGTTTTATATCAATAAAACAAACATATTAAGTAATTTTATGGAAAAATATACACACACTGTATAATACAAATATTATTCTAGTTTCATAAATTCATATTCATGCTTGAATAATTCTAAAAAACTAATTCTTCCTAATCGTTCGAATAGTAATTAAAAAATTAAACATCAAAGCACATCCACACAACATCGATAATACAATAAAATCAACCCACCCTTCTGTTACTTACGGTAAACCCACTAGCACTGCCACCTTCGTGGGTAGCTTGCTGGCTGCCCTGCCGCCGAAGCATCTCCTCGTACAGCCTCTCCTCATTATTTTGCGAGCCCTGAACTCCCAATGATTGCAAACACTGGAAGGGCCCAGTCGACGGGAACGGTCCAGCCGCTTCCGGTGGACTGTAGTTTTCAGCAACCGAGGTCAGAGTCTGCGAGGGCCTACGTTGCTGCTTGGGAATGTTAACACCCGCGGCACTGGCCAAGTCCAGCAGAAACATTGCATTGTTCTTGACGATTATGTGAGTATCGTCGCTTTCTGGAGATGTGATGGGGGACATGAGTTTGTTCGTTTCGCCGCGTCTGTGCCGTTTGTTCTTTTTAGCCTAAAGATAAAATATTATATTTTAGCAATATTAAAATGGTTGATAATCAATTTACCTATCCTTTTTTATTTAATTCTTTTAAAAACAATGAAGCAGCTGAAATACAGTGTTTACCTTGACGTATTTATCACGGCAGGTATCGCACAGTAAATACCAAGAACTGCCGCCTCCTCCTCCATCGCCACAATTTCCAGCCCAGCCCACGCAATAATTTCCACCGCTGTTGTAGCCATTGCCTCCAGCGTGCCATCCGCATCCCGGGTGCATCAGTTTCATATGATAGGTCACAGGATGAGGGAACATCAGTCCACAAAGTTCGCAAACCGTTTCCTTATCAAGACCTTCCCAGCCCTCCGCCATAGCGAACCGCGTGACGGGTTTGTTTTCCTTCTTCTCTCTTGCATTCTTCTTCTCACGTTTGTCGGGAACCGCGTTATCCTTGCCAGCTGCAGGAGTCGCAGGTCCTTTGACAGGGATTTTCGAAAGCTTCACGATTGGTGGCTGTGCTATGGGACTCGGAAGAACCGTTTGCTGATCTATTGCTTGCAAACAGTTCATACTCAGTTCTTCCCATAGAAACACAAGGCTTTTCAGGGCTGGGGGTAAGACGGTGACCGTGGTGAACTCCGGCAGAGCTGTAAGTTTATTTCCTAAAATAAAATCACTTCATTCCATTACACGTTCTAAAAAGTCCAAAACAATGAGCAATGCACAACACCCACCTGTAGACGTAGTCTCATCTTTCACCGTGATATCCTGCTTCTTCCTATTCCTATTAGCGTTTGCGTTCGCAGCGGACCTTGTCAGACTCTCTAGCGTGCTCGGCTGTATGTGCAGGTAATTGCCGTCATTCGTCACCTCGACAGAGTGCCTCTGTCGCGCGCGCTCCTCGCGCGTCATCTCCGGCTTCTGACGCTCGCTGTTGGCCGCCTGCGCCTGACGCGTTACCACTTGAGCACCCTGCTTCGGTAGGCCCGGATGGAACTTGAGAAAACTCGCGCAAGCCATCGCGTCGTGCACGATGCCCTCGTGCCAGAGGAACGCCGCGAAGACGGCTCGCAGGCACTCGGCTACCGATGGGCTTATCGCCTCTTTCACCTAGTCATTGAGAGAAATTGTTAATTTAGTATAGTGTAATTTTAGTTTAGCTGTACCATTCATGCAGATGACTTTAGATATAGAATACAAATGTCTGAAGTATAATGAAATAGTTTTTAAATTTACAAAATTATTTTAGGTATGTTTATAAAATAAAATATTTTCTACGAATAATTTCTACCTTTTCTTTATTAAGGTTCAAGGTGCGGCTTGGACTCGGTGTTTGCTGACTTGTGCTAGCTGGAGAAATGGCACGTTTCGTTCTCGTTTTTGCGACTTTTTTATCGTGCCGATAGAGCTTCGTCAAATGTCGGTCATCTTTAGCGTTGGCGCTGTTGATTGAGAAACCTTTCATCGCCGTTGTCGCACTTTCATCAGGACTCGTTTGCGTTTGAGCCTCTGATACTTTTCTAGAGGCATCTTGAGAATCCTATAATATAAAAAATACATAAAAATATATTTTTATTTAGTTGAATTTCTATTAAGTATATGTAGCATGGCTGGTATAATAAATATATATTTTTACACTTACGCTTTGTTCCTTTTTGGGTGTCTCAGGTGGACTTGAAGTACTACCTTCGGATCTCATATGCAAAGAACTACAACTCGGACTAGGCGACAAATCTCTGGTAGTATTGGCAATCGAACTGATTCCACTCGGAGATTGCGAAGGATCTCGCGTTAGGCTGCTGACCAATGCACTTGTATCGCTTTGTGTTGAGCCACGACGATGGGACGTCCCGCTGTCTATCATTCCACCAGATACTGCGAAGTAATATTAATTTTTCTATTAGTAATCGGATTCAAATACTTTATAGTAGACAGGGAATGTTGCGAACATAATATACTCGCCTATATTTCCAGATGAAAAAAATAAATTATTATAACTCTTAATAGTGATTGATATTATTAATTAAAAATTAATTTTATTAAACACGTAAAGTTTAAAATATATAAGTATGTGTTAGCTATATATAAGAATTGAATAATACTTTTGAATTGATCGGGAACGAGTATCTATTTAAAATAATTGATTAATAAATATTTTTTGTTATAAACTACTCATTAGAAATGAAAATTCTTTGACTTCTAGAGGAAAGTGTTCATTATATTGTAAATATATTTATTACTAATTTTTTATTCACTTAAACGATAAAATCTAAAAAAAATATTTATATTTATAAATACATGCGTTTGTAACTACATAAAGATTAAAAAACTAATAAATAACATATTCAGTATTCTCATTTTAAAATAATCAATAGTGTGAATTTATTACACAGTAAAATGAAAAATTGACCATTGTGAAACATAAATTTTTTGAATATGCCACTTTAGAGTTTGATCGTGCAATCTAAACCGTGCAATTTTAATATTAAATATTTCTTACAAAAAAGTTACATTTTTTTAAATGCATTTATTAACTAATAATAATAACGTTTAGAATTTATTTACCAGGCAAACATACAACGGCAATAATTTGCAAAAATAGTATATACGTGCTTTTGTCAACATTTATTCTGGATTTAAATTACTTTCCTATTTTCTTCAACCACTGTAATTTTGTGCACATAAATACTTATGCTTGAAAAATATTATAATAAGTACTAATTACATTTCATATTTTGGTTTTACTATCATTATTTTCATTCCAATTACTGATAATTAAATGAATTAAAAATATCTGTATTGCATTACTAATTATAAAGAACGAAACTAATTTCATGAGAACTTGTACACCACAGCTATTTATATTGGTTTAAAATGTCTGTTATAAAACTGTATTAAATGTAATAGTGTTCAAATACGTTCGCGATCTTTAACGTTGAACCTTTTATTAAGGTACGCGTTAAAGGATTTTTAAAGTAATTGCATTAGGTTTTACTCAAGAATGATCTTACCTAAGGGTGAGATGCCAATTCGGGGGGAGCCGTAGAGCAAAGGACTGCTGCTGGCACTGTCCCCCCCTCCAGTCAAATTTTTCCCACCTGATAATTTTTCATTAATTCGAATACATTTAGATGTATTAAACAAGCAACCAGTAATTATTTCAGTGATGAATACATAGAATGTAATGAAATTTCGATGTAAATGTCTATTTATAAGAAAGAGAAAGTTTGCGTGTGAGAAGGGCTGTTTGATGTCTGTCAACTTTGTGCAAATCTCTACTGTGAAAAATATATGCATCTAAACATAAAATCTAGTTTATTACACAATATGCACATACTTAATCGAATAGCATGCACAACGCATACGTGTTTAAATTCTAATGTTGATGATTCTCAAATATTTCGAAATACTGTGCATTATTTAATAATAAATGAAAGATATGTGATTTTACGGTTAACAGCAGCAAAAGCATTGCAAAATTGAAGAAAGGTCACGAGTGAACAAACATGCGGCGGTTAAACTGTAGAAAAGCAATGAGTACCTTGAGCATTTATAGTAGGTGGACAGAGACCAGAACCAAACGGTAGACGACTGGACCCAGCTAAGATTAACACCACGATCTCGTTATAACTAATTGAGCCAGTAGCTTTAATGTGAGGCGATTGTTTTAAACCTGACTGATTGCATAACCGACCATTTAAGTTCAACGTTTTGTTGACCCTTTTTTTTAAACTTGATATATATTTTTCCAGACAAATCAAATACTTAGTTTATTTTTTAAAACTTACAAATATATTGCATTACTGATATGTTTTATTTTATAAAATTATAAAAAAAAATGTTAAGAGAGTGTTTTATAATGTTACATTAAAGAAATTTAATATTATTATGTATAATAATCTAGTCAGTGAGAAAAAATATTAACGCCTCACATAAATGTAAATAGATGTACTAATAGACTAAATTGAAATAGAAAAGGCTTAGTACATCTATCATAATGAAAAAAAACTTTTTGAGGAGATGTTTTTAGCAACAAACTAAAATTTAGTTTACTTTTGTCTATAAATGAAAAGCTTATTTTTCCAAATATACATAGAACGAAATTATAAATTATAAGTCTATTTAATGGTAAATGTTACATATTTAATTAAATAAATCATAAGGTTAAAATAAATCGGCGACGATTTATAATAAAATATAAATTTGTATTTCCCAGTAAAGTATAGAATTTCTTTGTTTAACTAGTTTGAATTGGAAACATTGTACTTTTAATGACATCTCCCCAAGTTAATTTCCCACGTTTGCACTTTTCGTTCAAAAGCTGAAGATGAGATGGCACACACACACACATAAAAACACGATGTTAATATTTGTCAATGCGCGAAATTAAAAGATGTAGTTTGTAATAAAAAGGTAAGTAAAATCGTTAAGAACCGTAAGGAGTAAACGAAAGATTAAATGCCAAAATAACAGACAAAGTCACCCTAGATGAAGACAAAATTGATTAAATTATTATTTGTAAAAAAGAAAGTATACCAGGTATCGGAACTGGGCTGGACGATCGGCTGGCGAAACGTGGCGAGCTGGCTTGTGGATTTTTCGGCGACGAGCTACGTGACATTCGTCTCGGTGTCTCCGGCGGCGTCGAGCCATTGCCGTTCGCTCGGCTCTCACCCATTGCCTTCACTAACTCTTTCACCGAGACACCCACGAATTCCGAGAAATCCCTGCAAGCGTGTTAAAAATCTCTTGTAATCCCATTCCCTTCTTCGCAAAAAGTAAAAGACGAAAGAAAATACTAAAAAATGCATCACCTTCCAGGCGAACTTTTCTTCTCCCCGTGCTGTTTATCATCCCCCCTCAGCCACTTTTGCAACACACTGAATTTCCCTCCGCTTCCTCCTCCTCCGCTGCCTCCGCCGCCTCCACCTTCACGATCGCGCTCCTTCGTCGGTCTCTCTTTCAGATGATTCTTGGAAAGTTTAATGGAGGGCTCGGTCGTTTTATCCGCAGTGGTCGTAGTCGTCGTTGCCGTCGTCGAGGTCGCAGTCGTACATTTGTCGCTGCCGGCTTGCGAGTCTTGCTGTTGCTGCTTCATACCGGGACTGTGGGAACCGAAGAGGAACGACGCATTCATGCCGTCGCCTGAACTAGCGCTACCTGGGGCTGGCGGTGTCGAGTTTGGCAGTGAATTGAGTTGGTGTTGAATGATATGACCGTTTTCCTGGCTACCCGATGGTCCCGAGGCCGTGTGCTCGAAGACCTTCAGGTTGGGTATTTGGTTCTGCAATTATAATAGATTTCGTTGTTAACATTTTTTTTTAAATAGAATAAGAATACACAACATTATTGTACAGATAACACTTCTAAAACTTTCAACTGTTTTCCTGTCAGAGAGTCTTTAGTTCAGAACATGTTACAAAACTCAAATATATATTTTGAATATCATCGTTAAGTAATTAAACGTTTAAGCAGCATTAATTCACCTGAATTTGGGGATTTATTTCAGCCAACATTGGCCTCTTTTCGGCAATTTCGCCGTCAGCATCTTGCGCCATCTTCATGTAGGCTACTCCGTGTTTATTCACTGCAAGTGACCAAGCTTCCCCTTCATTTTCAAAACAATACTTGTTTGTTGAGTCGTTGTCTATGCGAACCCACGTACCGTACCTATTCAGGAACTAAAAATAAAAAAAAAATGCAAATGTTATTTGAATATATTAAATAGTTGATACTTTCTCATTTTACAGTCAAAGTATCTGTATTTTATTTCAAATATTATCAATTAAAACTTACATATTCTTGAATGGTAACAGTATTGCCTAAAGCCAGAGTACCGACGACAGCTGCTTTCAAACTCGGTCTACTTCTAATATTATGACCAGAAGCTCCACACGTAATGACTGTCATTGCTTTGCCGCTATCGAATGTTACAGTTTTCCTCTTACTGCAAAACCAGGATGAGAATTTAAATGTAAATTAGTAAGACAAAAATAATTATCTTCCGAGATCTTAAATATTAAAATTTTAGTGTATACTAACTCTTCGCTCAAATCAGTCTTCTTTAGCGTCGAAGATTGCTTCGCGACTTGATCGTTGGTAGTTTTGGATTCCTCCACTGGCAGTAATAAAGTCTTTCCCAAGTGCTGATTGTATTGCAAGCACCATGCCTCCAAGTGACCACTATTGCAATACTTCGCAATTGTGTCGACGTTCAAACGAAGCCATACGCCATCGTCATTGTGAATCTGATAATAAAAATTCATCATTACCTCAATTGCTTATAATGCAAATAATTAAATTTCTAAATATATTAGTAAATAAAATTCAAAGCTAAATAACATAAAAATTCACTTAAAAATTAATAAATCTATCCAAGAACTAAGAGAAACATGTCATCTCTACTGATTTTAAGATTCAAATTAAAAAAAAAAACATGTCAGAAAAAACGGCATACCTCATCACAAAAGACGATGGTACTGTTGATGGGCACCACGCCGATCTGCTTGCTCTGCAGAGACGGATGCGCCCTGATCCTCAGCCCGGCGCTATTCTTCGCCACGAATCTTCGGACTCGGCTCGGCATGTGGTACGGTTTCTTCACGATGTTCAATGTCGGCAGCTCCATGCCCTGCGGCGGTCGTTTCACCTCAACTTTGTAGTTCTGCAAGAGATCACGTATTAGACAGAGACAAAGAAACGTGTTAGGCTAATGTTAAACTGTGCACGCTGCTTCTATGAATACTCACGTCTTCCATGTCGTAACCGTCGATGTTGATCTGTATCGAGTACCAGCCGACGGAGAAGGGCGTCCAGGTGGCCCTGTACGTGCCGTCGTTGTACGGTATGACCATCATGCTCTCGCTGGAGCGTTTCAGCGCGGACGACGTGAAGCGCAGCTCCTCGAATGAGTAGTTGCGGTAGGCCTTCATCACGGTGATGGCGTGGAAGCTGACCTTGTAAGGGTCGTCGAGCACGGTCACCTCGTACGGCACGTCCAGGGTCGGCTGCGGATGGCCGCCGAACGTCAGAGGATCCGGTTGCGAGATGCGACGGATCTTCTTGCCCTGGTGAGGCTCGGACAGGTCGCTCTTGTCGATCGGTACCGCTTTTGCTTCGACCTGGAGGATATATGGTTTAAGAGAATATTTCATATATTCTTCAGTTTAATTCATATAATTATATTTGAAAAAATAAAAGAAAAAGATAATTATTATAAAATAAGTGTTAGACTATACAGAGTTGTGATTATAAACGGCCCATTAAATTAAATTTAGAATTTAAAAAAAATGTTTAGGTTTTTATTAAAATTATAATTCAATTTCAAATTGTTAAGGATATTAATTATTCAATCAAAAAGTAAAACATATTTTAACTAAATCAAAACATAATTTTACTAATACATCTTTTCAAACAAAGAATTCAAACGACAAACAAGAAAAAATAATAAGAAAAGTGTATGTCTGAAACTTTAGGAAAGGCTTCTTTAGCCTAAAAGGAGACTTGTGTCACAGTGTTTTTAATAATGGGTCTCTATTTTTCATTAGTTATAATTTCTTAAGAAATCAATAGTTTTTAACAAAACAAAGCTTGAATTAAAACTTTTTCTGTCTTCTTTTATAACAATTTTAAATATTAAATAACAAAGCTGTAATCATATATATAGAAATAGATTTCATTTTCATAAAAAATATTTCCTTTTGGAAATTAAGTAGCTTGGATATCGGGATATATGACCGATTGGCAAAAACCTCGTGACACGGGTCTCTTTTTAGGCTAAAGAACCCTTCTCTAAATTTTGAGACAATTCGGTGACCGGGAGGCCATGGACTCTCCTTGTTAGACAAAAAATCTGAACGTTCCTCTTATATTAATGTATACCTACAAGCAATGACTTTATCAAAACTTTATGAACGCAGCCTTTTCTTTCATTTTTTAATTAACATATATCACCTAACTAATAAATTACTACTTAAATATTACTTAATTAACAATTTAAAATCTATATTTCATAGAAAAAAAATGTTAAAACGTTTAAAAAAAGAAAGAAGTTTATATACCTTGTTTCTATCGCATCATCGTAAAAATTTTTTTTTGTAAGAAATCAGATAATCATATTCTCAATTAGTGAAAAGTAAATGCAATGTTTAAAGATTTTTCTAGTTGATTTAATTGACATTGTTTATACGATATTCGATCTAAAGATATCTAATATTAATATATTTTGATAGTATAGCTGACCTCAATCGAATAAAAGGAAAAATATATATTTACGTAGTAACGGACAGACTCAAGAACCGTTTTTACAAATAAGCATTTACAAATTAACTTGTTGATTAAAAAAAATTTATGCCGGCAGGGTAGAAATGACACGTGAATATAATGACAAGACGACTGCACACTCACCTTGAGCCCTGGCACATGGACGATCTCGCCGTACTGGTCGCGCGTGACGACGGTAACGAGGGCCGGCCAGCCGTAGCGCATCTCCTCCCTTGCGTACACCACCTCGCACTTGACCGGATCGACGAAGCTGTCCGGCTGGAGCCATCGTGCCAGTCGGCCGCCGCTCGTGCTAGTCGTGCACGACACGAAGTCCCGCAGGAACAGCCGCTCGTTCGAGTGGCAACTGCAAGCAAGAGACACGTGTGTGTGTGTTTAAACACTGCTTTTTTCCGAATTTCGAGAGGATGTGGATATAGATATGTTTGGGTAGTTTAAAGTTTCCTCTCGAGACTACGTAACATTATTAATTATTTTGAAGAATAATATTGGATATCTAAAGTAGATGATGAAAGTATATACAGAGGGTTTGGCAACAATGTATTAATTAATTGCTATGATTATGAGTCTAATGTACAATTAATGCTGATCAAAACGAACGTTGAATCAGCTTGAAATTCTAATGGCTTCACGACGCACAGACGAAAGTAATTTAGTTTTTACCACATATAACAGCACACACTTTTTTAGATACCATTAAGATAATAGGTCTTACGTAAGAGCAGACTTGAAGTTCTCAGAAATCATAGCTTTTACGACTCTAAATCCTTTAGAAGAATCCGACAATTCGAGTGCGTTTTTTTATTACAATTTCGTTTGATAAAATTAGAATTATTTGCTTGCTTAATATGAACTTATAATTCAATTATGTCAAATTGATTTTTTTTTCACGATACGATGAATCACATAATCATGCAAGGTAAAAACTTATGAGTATATTCTGTCAATGTCCGACTTTATGACACGTATCACTTATAGAGATATTGAAATGAATTAGCACTCATTTAAAGTAGAGGAATTTCATAAGGGGGATTTCATGCATTAACGTAGGGAGAGTTGTGTGTATATATATATATATTTTTTTAAAGGAGGAAAAGTTAATGGTTTACTGAAAATGTATGTAAAATATTGTGAAATATACTTTTTAAAATAAATTTATTATATTTTTCGAAATAAGGAATAATTTTCAATCCACTTTCGTAAATTATATGGCAAACAAATGTGATTTTTAATTAGACACTGAAACCAGCAACCCTGATCTCCTCCACCTTAAAAAACTTTCTTTCGCCGAACTCTTTAAGATTTGCAATAAACCCTCTCCTCATTTCCAAACAATCCTTACAAAAACGTCACCTCCAATCACCCAAAATCGACGCCATGCACTCCTCCCAGCCACAAAAAGAAGCCCACCATAAAACGCGATTCAGCACAGGCGACATGAAACGCGCGAAAATGAGCCCCGCTTATACTATATAACTCCCGAGAAAAAGAGGCGGCGGCGCGCGTCCCTAATTGGCGCTGGGGGAGAGACACAATCTGCCATCGCGCGCTCAATCATATCGGCCTGCAGTTTTCTCTCCTGCTTCGTCGCGCTCTTCCTTCTTCTGCGGAGACCCTAATAAGGCGGCAGTGACATCGAGCCACTTGACCGATTCTGTATTTTACCCGCGCTACACGTCGACCCGCGCTCTCTGCACCTGACGTGCACTGGAGCGTTTCTTGGTATATTGCGCGAGGGAAGGCGGCGCGCGGTGGATGTCTTTTCTTCTTCGTTTTGTCGATTTTTTGCGCGCAGCACCGACGCGCTGTTGTGCCGTGTTTAGAGCGATTCCGAGAAAGATATATACCGTCATCTTCTTCTTCGTCTTCAGTTATTTAAAATTAAAGTTGATGTAATTCTGTCTGAAGCTTTTTATTTGTTTTTTTTTTGTTCGTTGAGAACAAAAGAATATACGTTTGAAATTGTAGAAATGTTCTTTAAATAATAATAAATTTTTTACATGTTCGTTAATTTTTATTATGAAATAATAACAGAAACTCTAATTTATTAAAAATATAATATGTTTTATTTTTTACATTTTTACAATGTCATTAAAATTGTAAAAAAAAAACATATTCATCTGCTCCAAAACGTATATAGTGCTCCAAAAAAGTTTCTCTTTCTTAAAATAACATTTTCCCTAATCCCACAGGGACAAGTTAGCCGTTTCAAGCCGCGAAACTGCTAATAAGGCCCCTTCCCGGAGCACCGAAAGAACATCGCCGACAATTCGATTCGTAAAACCCTATATACAGCCAGTGTCACCACTTCCTTCGTCACGCGTCAGGCACGAACTGCTCATCCCCCTACGCGCAACGTCAACAAAGCCTCTTCTTCCTATACACTCGCATCTCATTATCGCGTCCACGTCCACGTCTCTCCTCTCTTTTTTCCGATTTATCGATCTTCCGGAAAAATGACGAAAAACGAGGGAAAACCTTCTCACTCGGGCGCACGTTCCCATACACATGGCCGGCACGTGGTCCCGTCCAAATCCACACTTTTTTCCTCGGGTTGCGCTGCAGGTATATGTATATATGCGACGGCACGAGCGGTGCGGCCGCATTGTGCCGGGGCACGAAGTCGCTCTCGCACGTGTCGCGCAGACGTTTTACGCCCGGCGCGCGCTACCTCGCGTGCGATTTCTCATGGGAAATTAAACGAGAGAGGTCTCGGGTAACTCGCTTTCTAGGACTGTATTAGAGGTGTGTATGTGTGTGTATATATATACGCGAGGTGAAGAGAGAGAGAGAGAGAGAGAGAGAGGATGCACTTCCGCTTCCGACGGACGCGTGCGCGTACGCCCGGTGTGGGAGTGTGTACGTGGATTATATATATATATACGTGCACGCGCGCGCGCACAGCGGCCGAGTTATCACAATAGGTGGTGTATAGAGGAGCGAAGGGGGAGCGTTTCTCGAAGAGTTTTTCTCAAGGGTTATAAGCGAGGGAGCCTGTTTTAGATGATTCTGTTTTTTTTTTTGGAGAAGAAGGTTTATATAGAAGGTTCTTTTTGCGCTTTTGTATTATGAGGGTGTATCGGGCGACGGAGATTGAGGAGGACGGAATTGGACACGCAGTCGTATTGTTACGAAACTGCTCGAGATTTATTACCGGGTTCTCGTGCGGAATGAAAATATCTCGATTTTCATGCAAATTTAAACCGTATAACTCGGAAAAATTCTTTTCAAAAACTGTTGAATTTAAGTTTCAAAAGTATATATATGTACATAGAAAAGGAGTTAAATTTCGGGTTTGAATATAATATACTATAAAAGTTTTTTCAGTATAATTATTTTTGTATATAATAATTAAATTAAAATGCTTTCTAACACACAGAAATTATCGATAGAATTAGACCGTGTGCGCACACATCTTATAGTACTCAGTAATTCATAAGAGGCAGTGAAAGAAGAAGATACGGATAGCAGTACCTTCCGCGCGGCAAAGTTAATTTCCTAAAACACAGCCGTTCCCTAACCACCCCCGTGTCGGCCCTTCATAAACTCTAAGCTCTAACCTCTCGCGGTCTGCCGCGGAATCCAACAGAACGGCCCGTGCATGCGATGAGCCGCGCGTGCGGACGTTTTAATTACTTCTGCGCGCCCGCGTAATAACGCCGGCGGTGCGCTCGCGTCTGAAATTACGGCCCAGTTCTTTTTTTTCCTCCCTCGTACCGGACGTTGCGCCCTTCTCCCCGAGTGTTTGCATTTAACACGCGGCGCGCACGCGAGACTACTTATATACCTGTATATATACTCGCGCGTTTAGCGAGTGGAAGGATTGTGGAGGTGTTGTACGGGTTGCGCGTTTTATTAAAAATTATAATTTCAACTGGTGTGCTGGGGATTATTAGTCGTAAGTTTTCGCCTAGGGTTTGTTTGTTGTGAGAGCTGTGTATTAATTTTATGTCTAGGAATCATATTGATGAGCTGTAATATATAGAAAAACGTAATCGTTGATCGATAATAAAATTAATGATATTAATGATATCAATAATAAATGTAATTATATACACGTAGTACAGTAGTAAAACGTGCCCTGCCATCTAAATTTAATTTATTACTCCGAGAATAATAAAAATTAGGACGTGCACCTCGGTATGTTTTACAGGCGATAAAAGTTTTTCGCCGTATAAATTTTAAACGTGGTAGAAAAATTATGTCGTTTTTATTAAAAATACTAATTTTTTAATGTTCGTTACACTTATATTTCATAAGCATAATTAAAAATAAAAACACATAAGACATTTAAAAAATTATTCATGTTTATTAAAATAAAGACATACTCCCTACGAGCGCTAAGCCTAAATCTCATAATATTCATCTCGTAAAAGATATGTGCTCAATTATTTAAACAAAGCAATTATCAGCCATCACCCCGACTCCGATAACCAATCCACAGTCACATTCACCCGACTACGGCATTTAACTCACGCAAAGTAAATCATCAGCTTCGTGCTCGGACCCCGAGAACCCGAAACTCCGAAAGAGAGAGTGAGAGAATCACAAACAAAACCCGCCCACACCGGCCGATAACTCATCTATATTTAGTCCTCTCGCTCTCTCACCCCAGCGCTCCCACGAAAAAAAAGGCAAAAGTTCAGGACCTGTCTCGACCTGCGGCGCTGCAGCAGCTGAATCCGGTCAGCTCTCTCTCTCCCACTATGCACTCACTCCTCTCTCTTTCCTCCGTTCACGAAACTCGGCACAGCGGGACTGTCGACTATGCGTGCGGGAAAAAACACGCGCGGGACGTGCCCTAGACCCCTCTCGAGAGAGAGTCGAGGATGGAGCGCGCGGGTGGGGGGAATACGGTTTCCTAGGTCTGCATTAGAGGAAGAGAGACGAGGAGATTTGTGGTGGGGGTGTGAGAGAACGAGGGTCGTCGCTAAATGTACATGTGTAAGTTTTGGAGAAGTGCATGCACTCGCCGCGGGCGACGGGTTTTCGGCTATTTTGGTGGAAAACCGGTATGGACGTGCGTTCAGTATTTTTTTTTATTTTTAAAGGATGGTCGTTTTATGAAAAGAAAAAAAGTTATATTTTTTGCAAACGCATGTTGCGCTTGTTCGTTATTGATTTGGATAAACGCGGAATTTTAATGAAGTTGAATAAATAATATAATTTATTAAAAAAAAAAATTTTTTATCATTCCTATTAAATATCTGATTATATTTAATATACCTTTAACAAATTTAATTATAAATTCGATAAATGTAAGTATACATATGTTTCGCAAATAAAAGTAGACGCGCTTGGGAATGAAAAAAATAGAAATGCAAATGTTCGGAGTATATCAGCTTCATTTTATATGTATATATAGAAACGTGCAAATAAATCTCGGATTAATTCGCACAATATTGTCCGTTTGAATCGCGCGCCTGTAACTCGTTGATCGCTTGAAAGCAAGTTTTCTCGAATCGTTAATTAGCCGCGTTCATAAATATTTACATAAATTTCTTTTTCTCTCTCTCTCGAGAATCTCATTATGCGTATATATAATATAACGGCACGATGCACGCTCTTTCTCCTTCTTTTTTTTTTAAATTTATGAATATATTAACGCTTGATTATTGAAAATGCATCGACGCAAGATCGTTCACCTCCGATTATGTTTTACG